>CAJNDV010036052.1:88754-117848 GCA_905221635.1 Symbiodinium sp. CCMP2456
AGGGTGCAGGATGTTAGTCTCCTGACGGTTTAGGGTTTAGAGGTTTAGGGTTTAGGGGTTTAGTGGTTTTAGGGTTTAGGGGTTTTAGGGGTTTAGGGGTTTAGGGGTTTAGGGGTTTTAGGGGTTGAGGGTTTAGGGGCTTTGGGTTTAGGGGTTTAGGGGTTTGGGGGTTTTGGCGTTTTGGGGTTTAGGGGTTTCGGGGTTTGGGGGTTTAGGGGTTCAGGGGTTTAGGGGTTTAGGGTTTAGGGGCTTTGGTTGGGGGTTTGGGGGTTTTGGCGGTTTGGGGTTTAGAGGTTTAGGGGTGTAGGGGTTTAGGGGTTTAGGGTTTAGGGTTTAGGGGTTTAGGGTTTAGGGTTTAGTGGCTCAGGGTTTAGCGGTTCAGGGTTCAGGGTTTAAGGTGTAGGGGCTTTGGGGTTTAGGGTTTAGGGTTTAGGGGTTTGGGGGTTTAGGGGTTTAGTGGTTTAGGGGTTTGAGGTTTAGGGTTTAGCGGGATATGTTCAGGCCCCAGACTGTCCAGTATCCGTTACTTACGGAAATACTTTAAACAGTAGCAGGAACCCCAATTTGAGTCAAAATCAAATTAATGAAGGGGTGTTGGATGGTCTGGACATGGATCTTTCCATGAAGGGTCCACATACCCTCAGGGTTCCTTTAAGGATTCCTTTGAAGGTACCATAAGGGTTCTATTATAAGGAGGGTTCAGGGATCTGTCTGGAGGCCGCTATGGGTACTTCTCTAAATTTGGCGTCCCTTTATAGAAACCCGAGAGAGGGCGGCACGTAACAAAGTGCTAGAAGGCTTCCATGAAGCGGATTCAACAAAGTATCTTGGGGAGCTGTTTAGGGCTTCGGGATTTTGTTGGTTTAGGGCTTGGGACTGTTTAACTTCTAATTATCAAGGCCCCTACATGAGGATCTTTCGGGCTTCAGGGTCTAGGATTTGGGGGTTTAGGGTTTAGGGTTTAGGGTCTAGGATTTGGGGCTGAGGGGGTTTATGGTGTAGGGGTCTCAAATCATTTCTGCCCTTCGGCCTGACTGCGCATGCGCAACCATACCCCCAGGTAGTAGCACTGCCTGTGCCGACCAAAATAGAACAGAAGCCTCTCCTGACGCAACCCTACACCCTCAGGGCAGAGTCCAAAGATTTAATCACTTGGGTTTAGGATGGTAGTTCAGTAGGTCAGTATCTGGCAGGGTGCTTGGACCATCAGCTTACCTCCAGCAGTGATGACATTGGGGGTCCCTAAACCCTAAACCCGAAGCCACAGACCCTATGCCCTAAATCATAGACTGACGGTGAGCATGGTTGTCTGAGTAGCGGGGTTTTCAGTGATGAGCCTGAGGAGGTTGATTGAGTTCTTGGCCTTGAGCTGCGGCTCGGCGTAGTGCACGCTCTGTTGAGCGAGCTTCTGACCTCGTGCGAGAGAAAGGGGGCTAGTGCATTAAAAAAACCGTAGACCCTAAACCCTAAACCATAGACCCTAAACCCTAAACCACAGACCCTAAACCCTAAACCATAGACCCTAAACCATAGACCCTAAACCCTAATCCGCAGAGCCTAAACCCTAAACCAAGACCCTAAACCCTAAACCACAGACCCTAAACCCTAAACCATAGACCCTAAACCCTGTCCTGCTTGCTGACTTGACAGATCTACACCGCCTGGGGCTGCCGCCTGCAGTGCACATAGGCCTGAAGTGAGCGCTTCGCATGGACGGTCGGGGCTTTCCAGACCTTCCCAAACTCCCGTCATTCAGGAATATTCCTTATGCTATAGAGCGATCCCTAAGATGACGTAAGGTATATGATTTGATTCAGGGATATACCGGACATACCTTATGCTATTATGGGATTCCTAGTATGATTTAAGGTAAATTCCTTCATTAAGAGATCTTGAGATCTGGGATTCCATAGGGTTTAAGGCCCCAATGGCGAGAGGGTCGGGTTGACAGGTTCAGGGGCCACAACAGGCCTCTGTCAGCTGACCTCAAGGGTTTAGGGTTTGGTTTTTAAGTTTATAGGGCTTTCAACTTTTCGCGGGCTGAATTACAGGGTTTAGTAAGCGAGTCCTGAAATTGGGGGCTCGACTAGCCTTTAAGGGTTGTTTTGTGTGCACTCACAGATTCTGTCGTCAATCTTAGCTTCGGCCTTTTGGCAACAGACGGGGCGAGTGAAAACCTCAAGCCTGGAGCCCTGCACACCGTAAGCCCCAAAATTCCTACACCCAAAAGCCTCAGCCCTTGACTTTAAGAGGTTCGCATGCACCATGCAAGTCTTTTGGAGATGTAAGGTATTTGAGCAGAGAGGAGAGCCCCCCAAGTCAAAATAACAAAACTCCGGCCGAGTTTTCTGGTGGGGCTCAGACAAACTTCTTGCATGCAAAAGCTGACTGCCTCACTATACTATAGACCAAGTCCTTTCCCGTGCCAACCCATGATTATTCTGCTGGTAGGCCCATGCACCAGCCCTAAAACCCAAAGTCTGAAACCTCATCCCTAAACCCTAAAACCCTGAAGAGAAGCCCTAAACCCTAAACGGGCCCTACACCCTACATGGAGTCGTACAAAAGATATCAGAACTCTGGGTGGAAGGGCATACCAAAACTCTTACGGCGACCATCTTGCTCGCGTGCGGAGAAGAAATGGCTCGGATGCCTAAGCGGAATTCGGGAATTAATATAGTTGCCTTAATATTTACCTTTAATATTTTGGTGGTTCCATACTATACTTATAGTATAATATACCCCATAGCCCTACTCTAATCATTAAGGCCCCCACACAAGGGTCAATGAAGGGCTTTCGGAACCTAAGGAGTTTCACAGTGTCGGGACATGAGGGATTTCGGTGGGCTGGACTTGTTAAGGTTTAGGGTTTAGGGTTTAGGGTTTAGGGTTTAGGGTTTAGGGTTTAGAGTGTTCAGAGTCGTTTCGTCCATCTTCGTCTGCAGATTGTTTTCCAGCTCTGCTTGATTTGTTGTGCGGTTTCGGGTTTATGCTAACCTTAGGTCTTCATGACTTCATATGTGACAAAGTCGAGCGCAGCTGAAAATGTTGCATTGGCTTGGAAAGGAAGCCATGCCCGAATCCTACATCTTTAGCCTAAGCACAAAATCGGAGGCATGTCGGCCTGCAGCCGGTCAACCCGTTGCTCATACACATCTTGAGCCGTCTTCACTCGCTTCATAAACGGACCCTAAACCCTAAACCGTAAAACCCAAACCCTAAAACCAAAGCCCTAAAACCTAAACCCTAAACCCTAAAACCTAAACCCGTGCTACAGACCCTGAGCTGTTGTGCATCCTTCCTCGTGTTCTGCAGCCATCACATGGCGCTCGAGTTCCCAGCGAGAAGAGTGACTGGGCAGCAATCTAAGCATTGAAGCCCAGTTACCCAATGAAGCGATTACTGGGTTACTGTACCTCAAGAACCGGCATAGGATGTTTGAACCCTAAACCCTAAAACCAAAAGCCTAACCCCTAAGCCCTATATCTAGGCAGCTGGGCTTCGAACGCTCGCATGCTCAGATCCTAAGCCCCTTAGAACCTGGAGCAGCAACTTGAAAACACGTTGGCAGCCTTGAGCATCCGGAACCCAAAGGGTCCAGGTACCATCATGATAGGCACTTGGTAGTTATGTGTTGGGGCCCCCAAAGTATACACTATTCTCATTCTCCCTAAACCCTAAACCCTAAACCGGTAAGCATGCTGTAGCTGCACCAGCCATGGCAACAGTCTGAGAAGTTCGTCATTACGGCTGATGATATAAGTCCTGCATTACCTTAAGGACCCTGAACTATGGGAATCATGGCATATTCCTTATTAATATCGGTAATGCAGGATTTATATCATCAACCCGAAACCCTAAACCCTAAACCCCACCCGGGTGCATTATCCGAAACCCTAAACCGTAGTGGTAATGCTTTAGGCTTTCTATAACAACCGTATTCAATTGAGCTTAGGCTTCATCGAGCGCATGGAGGGTACTTCTGTCCATCCGCCTGCACGCCTGCCCGTCCCCTCAGAGTCCAGCTGCCCAACAATCATCGGCTCTCCGAGATATTTGGGTGTAGAGTTTAGGGGGTTAGTGTTTACGGTTTAGAATTAGCCTACATAACTACTATCTTGAACCCAAGTATCTTATTTTCGCGTCCTTTGGACCCTTACAATTCCGTCCGTCAGTTTGCCCGTTCGTCCTAGTACACTATAGAGTAGTATAGTATAGTCTAGTATAGTAGCGTGTAGTGTAGTTTCGCGTAGCGTAGGGTAGTGTAGCCCCAAGTACACCACATACCCCTCAACCCAACAGAGCACCCAAGAGAACATAGTAGCAATTCCCCAGCCTAAACGCAAAATCTCGATAATCGCAGCCCGAAGCTCTAAACGCCCAAACAGTGTACTTTAGCCTGCAACAACCTAGGTCAGACATGGTTTGTCCTCTTCATTGGGCCAGCGCGGTGCCCATGGATATCGGTTTAGAGGTCTAGGGTTCGGATTAAATGATTAGGGCTTAAGGGTTTATCAAGTGGTTTTGAGGGTTTCGGGCGGGTTCAAGGTTTCTGGAGGTTTAGGGTTAAGGGAGATGTTCTTTGAGATTTCGGATATATGGGAGTTTAGGTTTTTGGAGTGGGCGCCCAACTTAGGCGCTGGCATATAGGATCTTGAGGACGGAGCGAGGGCGAGAGAGTGAGAGAGACAGTAGCATCCCGACGTATCGAGACTGAGAATATCGATGTTTATTAAGGTCCGCTGGAAGATTGATAGTGAGAAGGGGCAGAATTGCGTGCTGAAGTTTTGGGGGTGCATGTGTCAAGACTTGAGTTTTAGATCTTATGCCATGTATGCAGGCGCTTCGTTTAGATTCCACTGCTGAGTGGGGTTCATGGTTTAGGGGCTCGTGTTAACACTCGTGTTGCGATAAGTGGGTCATAAAAAATGCCGGCAAGGGCTTCTCTGACGACCTCTTCCATATGCCTGAAAGCTCCTAAAGCCTAACTCCTTAAACCCAATGCCCTAAAACCCTAAACCCTCAAACGCGACAGTATATCCTTAAAAAAACAGCTCCCTATAAAGCCTAAACCCTCAATCCGAAGCGCTGATCGCAGACATCCCCAAACCTTGGGGCCTAAAGCACGCAGCGATGCAGATGCGGTTTAGGGTTTAGGGTTTAGGGTTTAGGGTGACCCTGAGGCTCTACGGACTCATATTTTCAGGCTTTAGTGGGCCCAAAGACCCTGACTATGAAAGGCTTCTGGGACAGTTTGAGACTTGGGGTAATGGCCTAAACCCTGAACTGTCTTTTCTAAGGTTGAAAACATGGGCCCCTAGTATGGGCACTTAACCCTGGGATCCCTATACACTTACCATATACCTTATATCTACCCTTGAGGGTCCCTAGAAAGGCCCAAGGGTCCATATTCAGGGCCAGTTTTTAACCTTAATCCTACACAACCCTAAACCCTCAACCCTATATGTACCCTTAAGGGTCCTTAGAAAGGCCCGAGAGTCCATATTCAGGGCCCAATTTTTAACTTTAATCCTAAACCCTAAACCCTCGACCCTAAACCCTATACGTACCCTGGAGGGTCCCTAGAAAGGCCCATACTTCTAACCTTAATCCTAAACCCTAAACCCTCAACCCTAAACCCTATACGTACCCTGGAGGGTCCCTAGAAAAGCCCATACTTCTAACCTTAATCCTAAAGAACCCTAAACCCTCAACTCTATATGTACCCTTAACGGGTCCCTAGAAAGGCCCATACTTCTAACCTTGATCCTAAACCCTCAACCCTAAACCCTATACGTACCCTTAAAGGGTCCCTAGAAAGGCCCATACTTCTAACCTCAGAGTCAACCCCAAACCCTAAACCCTATACGTACCCTTAAAGGGTCCCTAGAAAGGCGCATACCTCTAACCTTAACCCTAAACCCTAGACGTACCTTTAAAGGGTCCCTAGAAAGGCGCATACCTCTAACCTTAACCCCAAACCCTTTTATGTACCCTTAAAGGGTCCCTAGAAAGGCGCATACCTCTAACCTTAGAGGCATAAACTACCTCGGTGCCGTCGTCACACACACACACGCAGGTTTGCGTGGACACGACCTTAATCCTAAACCCTAAACCCTCAACCCTAAACCCTATACGTACCCTTAAAGGGTCCCTAGAAAGGCCAGGCCCATACTTCTCCCTAGAAAGGCCCATACTTCTAACCTCAGAGTCTTTTGGTGCCTGCAGCCGTTTGTGGGATCTCCTGGGCAAGCGAGCCCGGTCTCTTCGGCGCTTCCGGAAAGGCCTGGGTCTGCGGTTTAGGGTTTAGGGTTTAGGGTTTAGGGTTTAGGGGTTTAGGGTTGCAAGGGCTTCCTAGGCATCGTAACTCAAGGTTATGGTTTAAGGTCTCGGGTTTAAGGGTTTAGGGTTTAGGGTTTTGGGGTTTAGGGTTTGGGGGTTTAGGATCTAGGGCTTAAGGGTTTAGAGTTTAGGAGTTTAGGGCTGAGGGTTTACAGCGTTATTAGTGGCTCACATTGGTTTCAAGATGTTTCAAGGAATTTGGTTGGAGTCATCAGAATAGGGACATCTAGTACAACGTGCTTTCCCTGTTAGCTATGGAAACCCAAACCCCTAAGGCTCCATGTACCCGTGTAGTATATACTTAGGCTTTAAAGTACCCATATCGGAACCCCTTTAAGGCCTAAGTATATACTATATGGGCACATGGAGCCTTAGGGAACACAGTTTCTTAGCCACTTTGCCAAGCGTCTTCTTTATCATCGGCTTTCTGCCTTATAGAACCCATAGAACCCTCATAGCACCCCTAAGCCCGATACCATAAATTCTAAGCCCTCAACTCTAAAGGGACCCCATAGAGGATGCCGCCTCAGAAGACCGATGGTGCAGATGACTGTCAGATTCGGCGCGTGGTCCCGCACCTGGGACTTGTAACACAAATTGTTTATGGGTGGTAGTTAATTATCACTTTGGAAATCCTTTTCTTCAGGGTGTCGTACTACTCTTCGGACTTAAAGAGAACTGTCCATATGATTGAAGTAGCGTCTATACTTTTGAATTTGGGTGACTGCAGCTACGAATGTGTTGCCGATGCAACCGACCATTCATCGAGGTACATCGACACGTTTGGCTACGATCTCCCCAAGGTTCCCGGGAAAGGACAAATACAGTTTCCACAGGGGGACGCCTTTGGCTACGACCTCCCGAAGCTTCGTGGAAAAGAGCGCAGTCACCTGCAAAAGGAGGAACGACCGGTCCCACTTCAACTGCCAGGGCATGCAACGGTGCCTGCGGCACCATTTCAGTTCGCCCCAGGGGCTTCTTTGACAGCCAATGGGAGAAGTTTAAACTTTTCGGCTTTATATATTATAGGTCTATCCTAAAAAGTTTGAACTTTTTTTTTGGGCCTGGTTGTTGAAGAAGAGAGGCTTTCCGAGAATCCATCATCCCCTCTGCCATCTCTCCAAAGGGCTTCGATCCGACTGACCTCGAAGAGCTTGAGTTGTTGACCAAGAACTTGGAGACAAGCAGCCGGATTTTGGTTAGTTCAGGAATTTAACTTAGGTCACCCTAGTCTGGATATTTTGTAAAGAATAAGTCTATTGCTATGGTAACTTGAGGCCATAATATCTTACCCACAGGCGGAAACACGGAGTCAGAGCTGCTGCTGCAGAAGCAGAAACAGCTCGAGGAGCTTGAGCAGCGCCTGGCAAGCCAAGACGCAGAGGCTCGAGGTCAGTTGCTGGGCTCTTGTTAAGGGATAGAGTTTGAGTTACCAGAAGATTGAGGGATCTAATGTAGGGGCCTTAATAATTACCTGTACTATTCTGGGGGGCTCCATATTATAAGTATAGTATAACGGGTCCCAAAACCCTGTTCCAATTATAAGGCCCCTATATTATCGTAAATGATATGGCTTCCTGACCATGGTAACTTAACCCTAAGGGTCCATGTAACCAAATAGTATATACTTTGGCTTTAAAGCAGTCCCTGTATAGGTACTTTGGGGACCATGTATCTACTATTTGGGTACATGGACCTTTAGGGTAATTCAAGCGTCGTAGCCAGATCCCAGGTTGGAGGCGTGTCTCTCCCAAAAGCTTCTTCTCGAGGAACAGCCGCTGGGAGTGTGTTGAGGAACTTACGTCTTAGTTGCTTAACGCTTTAGGGTTTATAGGTTTCTGTTTAATAGTGGCTTAGAGTTTAAAGTTTAGGGTTTAGGATTTCGGGGTGCGCCTGCAACAATATCCATGTTATAGGCTCTAGCGATAAGGAAGTACTGGTAATGAGGCTCCTTCCTTAGACCCGTCGCTTCACGAGACGTATATACCCAGGTTGGAGCAAGCGCAGACCGCCGGTCGGAACCTCGAGGAAAGGCAGAGGAAGATGGAGGAGAAGGGTAGTAACTGTTGGGTGTTATATGGGTTCCATAAGGTTTATGGGTTTAGGTTCTAGACCCTTAGCCCTACACCGTAAAGCCTAAACAAGACAGGGTTTTGAAGGGTTGTTAATGGTATTCGTGGCCGAGCGGGTCCAAGAAGCCAGGATTGATAATCTTGATAATCTTCTCAAAGTATAAACCTACATTACTACCCTAAACCCTAAACCCTAAACCCTAAACCCTAAACGTACTACTAAGCCGAAGTACCTACGTTGGGGCCGGTGGGCCGGTGGGGTAGCAATAGTATTCCTTCTGCCTGAACCCTAAACCCTGCAGCCCCAACTTCGGATTCCCGAACAACTCTAAGTCCTAAATTTGTCGGGTACCCTGAACCCTTGAACCATAAGTATTCTTTAAACTTCCCCTAGTATAGTTCTCAACCTCAAATTGAACCATAAGTATTCTTTAAACTTCCCCTAGTATAGTTCCCAAGTTCTCAACCTCAAAACCAGAAACCTTGAAAGCCTAAATCTCTAGTCTCCTGAACTCTAAACCCCGTAGTTCTGCCCTAAACACTGAACACTAAACTCAAAACTCCGAACACTAAACTCAAAACTCCTAAACCCTAAACCCCCCAAGCCCCAAAACCGCTAACCCACAGTACTTCAGAAATATCAAGCCTAAGCTCTAGCCATAAAGCTCTCGTCTCATGAGGAGGTTTAAGAGTTTCGGGTTTAGGGGTTCAGGGTTCAGGGTTTAGGGCCTACTGTATACCCTATTATATGTACCCTTAACGGTCCCAGAATCACCCAAAAGGCCTAAGCATCCACCTTAGACTCGAACCTTCTAACCGTAGTGTAAGGGCCTTACTAATTACCTATACTATTTCGGGGGGTTCCTTATTATAAATATACTATGAAGGGCCCCAAAACCCTATTCTAATTATTAAGGCCCCTACATTACAACGAGGAGATCTTTGAACTTGCGGTCCCCTTTTGTTAGGTCCCCAAAGTACTACGGCACCCTTATCCAAAAAAGAACGACCCTAACAAGGACCCCTAAAACTCCTACAGAACCCATATACCAACTAATACGTCATAGAAGCCCTTGTAGATCCCAAGAAGGAACCTTCACAAATGCTGTAGAACCAGCATCATTGATACCGGTACAGACCTATTCAGTATTCCTCATTATAGCCCTGTCGCTTTCTATAATAACTGAGCCCTATATGTGTAGTAGCCCTTATAGTAACCCTCCATGGGGAGTTTAGAGAACTACCCATGAGGAGATACCTGAAATTAGGGTCGTGTTGAGGTTCCCGCACTGCAAACCCTAAACCCCAAACAAGAAAATAAACCCTAAACCCCTAACCCCTAAACCCCTAAACCCTGAACCCCTACACCCTAACTAAACCCCCCATCCCCAAACCCTAAACCCTAACTAAACCCCTAAATCCTAAACCCTACACCCTTGAAAAACGGGACCCTTATTGCGAGAACAAACCCTAAACCCTAAACCCTAAAACCCTAAAACCCTTACCCACCAGGAGATCCTGGAAGCCGAGCGCGGCCTGAACGAGAAGCTCGCCGCCGAAACTGGGCCCTCGTTTGCGGTTTAGGGTTTAGGGTTTAGGGTTTAGGGAGGTGCTGTCAGTTTTAGGGTTTTTAACCCTAAACCCTAAACCTTAAACCTTAGGGTTTCAGGGTTTCGGGTTTTAAAATTTTAGGGTTTTAAAAGGATGGTCCTTAAGATGCCTTTTTTGCTGGGGCGGCTCATCATTTAAGCTAGTCTCCTCATCAAAACCCCACGTCTCTAACTATAGTTATTGATGAGCTTCCTTTGTTATGGCAGCATGTCATGTAAGTTAGGTTCCTCATCAAAACCCCAGGAAAACAAGGAGATGCACCAGAAGAGCCAGTCGCAGCGAGATGATCTCTTGCAGCAGAAGGACCGTGCTCTGCTTAAAGGATCATGGGAATTAGCAACTAGGGCTGTAGATCGGGTGACTATACTTAGAACTACTTATAGCCCCAATGAGGGTACTTATAACTTTGCAACTAGGGTTATGCATAAGGTGACAATACTCAGA
Source organism: Symbiodinium sp. CCMP2456 (assembly GCA_905221635.1). Classification (NCBI taxonomy): domain Eukaryota; class Dinophyceae; order Suessiales; family Symbiodiniaceae; genus Symbiodinium; species Symbiodinium sp. CCMP2456. Next base: position 99,224 of record CAJNDV010036052.1, read on the forward strand.
ATTACTTACAGCCCCAATCAAGGCGCTTATAACCATCCTGAAGCCCCATGCAGCAACACACAAAGCATACACAATATGTTGCATTTTTGTTTGGGTCACCAACAGATGACTGATAACCCTGGGCCGTGAGCCGTAAACCTACAACCTTGTGGGGCATGCCGGAACTCTAGATTCGAGAGCACCGGACAAAAGCGGTCTTTTGGAGTGTATGGTCTATGTGGAGGCTCATACCCTACCCCCTCTTCTAGGGTACCTAGTTAGGACCTAGTACAGAATGGTAGGTGTCCTTCAAAAGCCTAAACCCTAAACCTTAAACCCTAAGCCCCAAAGCAGTGGCGGGGTAATTATGTGCCTCTAGGCACTTAGCACGCCTTGCAGCCCCTTCCAGCCGAAACCTCATACACCCTCAGGCCTAAACCTTATCATGACTGAAGCCTTAGCCGTGCTCCCTGAACCTTCTTGTTTGCAGAGTCCGAATTTTACACCCTACTCTAGGATTTCCAGGGTCTGGGCTTTATGATCTCTACTAAACTTTGAGCCCAAACTCCTAAGCACTAAACCCCCAAACCCCAAACCTTAAAACTCCCTCTAAGGTATCGCTCAAACCCTTCAAGCATCTCTTAAAGGATCCCAGAAAGCAACCCTTTAAGTATCCCATTAAGGTAGCTTCGCGGCGTTACAAAACCCTAAACCCTAAACCCCCTAAACCCCCTAAACCCTAAACCCCTAAACAAACCCCAAACCCTAAACCCCTAGAACCCTTAACCCCAAACCCTAAACCTCCCTAGAACCCTAAACAGGAGCAGGAGATTCAAGCCATCCTCCGAGAGGTGCAGAGGGGATGGGCAGGGTATCTTTGTCTACCGTACTTGGAGGTTCATGGGACTTAGTAAGTATGGTTATAAGTACCTTAATTGGGGTTATAAGTAGTTATAAGTATAGTTATCCTAGAAATAGCCTTAGTTACTAAGTCCCATGATCCTTTAAGTAGGGTTCTAGGTTATAGGGTTTGGGGTTTAGGGTTTAGTGCCTATTAGGCTTTAGGGTTCAGGGGTATAGGTTCAGGGTTTCGGGTGTAAGGCTTTTTGGTTTGAAGTTCAGAGTTCAGGACGTCTAGGACGGTTTAGGGCCGATTCGGGGTTCAAGCCTTGCGGTTGTGATGGGGATTGAGGGTTTAGTATTGATATGTTTTGAGGGTTTCGGTTCGATATGTTTTGATCCTGGCCTACTGAGGCACCGTTTCAGGGTGGTTCATTCTAGGACTTCCAACGAACTGATCCTAGAGGCTTAGCTTCAGTTGCACAATTTGGGGCGCCTGGATGGTTGGAATAGGGTTCGGTATAAGCATACAAGCATGCCAATAGAATAAAGAAGTACACAATAATGATTTAGTATAGCGATTGTCATGGAGGCACTATGGGGGAACATTGATACTAGTCTTTTTTCAGACCCAGATGTCAGGGCCGAAAGCTGTATTGGTGGGCGGAGGGTCGCCTGATGGGGATCATGCTGAGGAATCCCTGGCCCAAAGATCTCAAGAGTTTCCTTTCCGCTTCCAGCAGCTTTCTTGCCGATTGCTATTTTGGGCCCCTACATCATGAACCCCAGTCAATTACACGCACGCACATGTATGTATGTATGTATGTATGTATGTATGTATGTATGTATACATAGTGTATATACACATACATATAGGTACAGGTCTAGATATACGTATGCTTGTCCACATTCATATGCATTGTACATATACATATACATACTGTGTATCGTACCCATTGAAAATGGCCAAAAGGTCTCTAGTGGGAGTTTATGGGGTCAGAAGCAGAAAGTATGAAAGTATCGACGACCTTGCGGTCCTCTCGCGGCGAATGGTTTCAAGACGGGAGCGAAAAGTGGAAACGACAATCGAAATCGAGAGCGAGAGATGGAGAGAGATACCCTGGAGCTCCAAATAGCCCAAAGTAGGTACTATTTATAAACTCTAGACCCCAAAGTAGGTGCTATTTGTATACTTGGAGCCCTGGGGATAGAGAGAACAGAAAAAACCCTGAACCTCACGCCTTAAGGCGAGCAGAGATGAAGCAAACTCAGTCCAAAGTGGCCAGGAGAGGCTGCAGAGCCAAGAGCTCTTGGCCAAGCAGGCGGCGCGGCAAAGTGACGATGACAAGAAACGTCAGGTGGGTCAGGATTGATTCGGGAAGTGTAACATAGGCCTTAATAATTAGAATAGGGTTTGGGGGTATATTGTACTATAAAAGTTTCTATAACTCTATTCTAGTTATTAAGGCCCCTCCATTACCTCTTGTTGGTTTCGGCCTTCAGCTCTTTTGGCCTGCAGCTCGTGCTGTGAGTTACTCTAGGCTGCTCGTATTGATGGCAAGGTAAAGCCTAAACCATAACCCACTTAACCTTGCAGAGCGCGGTCGTAACGTGCATGTTTCGGACCGTAAGCGAACAACCCTGAACTTATCCGGTGGCTTGAGGTGCTGAGCACTTCGAAGCCCCAAGCACGAAATCGTACTTCAGCTGGCCTATCACGGACTTCGCAGGCTTGAGCGAAAATTACGCAAGCTCGCGGATATATTATCAGACCCTTGGGGTACCCGAAGAGCCTACAGCCTAACTAACATGCAAGATCGGTATTTTCCCTGCGTCTGTAAACGGAACCCACCCCCCCAATCTTCACAAATAAAAGCACCGCTTGCGTTTAAACTTTTACTCCTCAGCCTTCGACTGCTCTAGGCAGAATTGGATGCAGTTCGTGCGGAACTGGGCCAGGCCTGCCTGTTCCTATCGCTTTTTCTTGTTCAGGTTTTTTTGGCCCATGTGTATATATATATATATACATATATATATATATATATAGACACCCTACCTATGACAAGGGTTCAGACATTCGGAGCACGGAAGGAAGCTCACTTGTAATGGAGAACCAAAGCCTAAGTATCCGGCTGGTTTGTGCGGCGCTTTCCACATGTTCGGGATTGATGAGGCAGCTTGACTCGAATCCGATGAAAGCTGTTTCACGCGATAACAGGCTGTCCTGGACCATGCTCGAATGGGTCGTCAAGACGAGCCTGGCTTTGGGTTTAGGGTTTAGGGCCTAGGGTTTGGACCTACCAGATAATGTGCTTCGAGAAGTTTGTTATCTGTGGAAGATGCGTCTCCGTATGCGAACACTGAGTGGAAATCGTTTACTCACTGTTCGAGCTTGTGATGTGTGAACCTCACGAAGATGAAAAAGTCCCAAAGGCAATGTAACTGCTCTTGCCCTATCAACGTGCAGTCCTGGTCGTCTGGCCCGCACACTGTACATGTGAAAGGTCACGAAGCAGTTGGAAGAGGAGATCAAGTCCGAATCTCAACGGAAGGCGACGGGTCCAGGAAGTTGGGTATGGGTTCAGCCTTGGGGTTAAGCGTTCAGGGTCAGCCTATTTGTGTGGGGATGCGAAGTTCGTAGTTTAGGTTCGTTTCGGGTTTGGGGCTCAGGATCTTGTGCTCAGGGATTAGAATGTTGGGTTCAGGGCCGAAAGTTTTCTCTAGAAGCTGCCCCAAGCCCTGAATGCATTGCCTTAAGCAGCTGCTGTCTTTATCTGTGAGTTCAAGGAAACACACTGCAGTCATTAATGCCTCCTATTATATAAAGCCCTATAAACACCTTTTTGCAAGGAAACATACTCCAATCATCCATGCGTCCTATTCGATAAAGCCCGATAAACACAGTCTGGCACCCTAGAAATCATGCACCCTTCCAAAAACCATATAGAGCCCTAAAGAGGAGCTGTACTCCATTTGTTGAAGGTCCTAGTTAAGCCTTCTAAGATCCAAACAAACCCTGTAAGACACGTGGAGGAGCCTTTATAAAACCATATCTATCTATTCTGATCTATCTATTCATCGGTTTTTTCTGTTCCTACCTATCTATCTACCGGTCGATCTACGTATTTATGTTTACTTACCTACCTATCGATCTGTCGATCTATCGATCTATCGCTCGATCGATCTATCGGTCTATCTACCGATGTATCGATTCATCTACCTATCTATCTATCTATCTATCTATCTATCTATCTCTGTCTGTCTCTGGCTGTCTGTCTGTCTGTCTGTCTGTCTGTCTGTCTGTCTGTCTGTCTGTCTGTCTATCTATCAGTCTATCTATGAACACACACACACACACACATCTGCAATGTGTGTGTGTATATATATATATATGTAAAAAGGTAGTTTCCCTAAACCTCTAAACCCCTAAACCCCTACACCCCTAACCCTGGCTAAACCCTAAACCCTATACCCTAAACCCTAAACCCTAAACCCTAAACCCTATAAACCCTGAGAGCCCCTGTCGTTACGTCAGGCCAAGGAGTCCAAGGATTCCGCAGCGCGAGCACGGCTGGTGGGAGAGGTCCAGGCGTGCCAGGTGCCGAGGGCGGCTTTCGGGTTCGCGGTTTTAGGGTTGAGGGTGTACGATTTCGGGATTTAGAGTTTGGGGTTTTAGGGTTTAGGGTTGGGTGTTCAGGTTTTAGGGTTTGGGAGTTTCGGGGTTTAGTTAGGGTTTAGGGGTTCAGGGTGCAGGGGGTTGCGGGTTTGGGGTTTGGCGGCGTTGTGGGTTGTGGGCTTATGGAGTTTCAGGTTTCAGGGGTTTGGGGAGGGTTTGAGGTTTGAGTTGTAGGGTTCAAGGGTTTAGTTAGGCTTTGGCAGGTTTAGGGGCTTAGGGGTTTATGGTTTAGGGACTGTGCCTACATCACGTGCATTACACAATTCCTATAGTGTCATACCCTACCCCTTTTGTAAGGTACCTACTTTTTATACAGCAGATCCTAACCATAAAACTAAGTACCTTAAAAAAGGGGTAGGGTATGACCCTGTAGATTATACAGACAGATCTTGATTCAGCTTTCAGGCTTTCGTGTCTCGGGCTCCGCAGGTCCGGCTGCGGCTTTTGACGCAGGTGGGTGAGGTCTCCCTGAAGATACTTGTGCACATGGGTACTTCTCTAAATTAGGGTCCCCATTTAGAGTCCTTTCTGCAAGGGTGCCGTATTACATTAGGGATCCTAGAATGGACCCTAATTTAGAGAACTACCCACATTGGTAGCCTATGTGAGTGCTTTATCTACAAGATCGTGTTGCCAGACCACACTCGTAGGATGAACGAAGTCCCCATGGCTGCCTTTCCGAGCTCGAGGATGGATCATTTAGGAGCCGCTCCATACTTCAAAAGCCCCTACATCGTAGATCCCGAATCGTGGGCCCCATGGAGACTCCCCAAGGAAACTAGAAAAGCACAGACGTACGGTTGATGATATAAATCCTGCATTACCCAAAGTAAGGAATATGCCGTAATTCCCATAGTTAAGGGTCTTTAAGGTAATGATGCATCTATATCATCAACAGTATGGATCCTATAAATCCGGAAATCCCGAACCCTCGAGCCCCAGTGAGACGACCCCCAAACTTCCCTAAGGGTCCATGTAACCAAATAGTATATACTTTGGGGTTTAGGGTTTAGGGTTTAGGGTTTAGGGTTTAGGGTTTAGGGTATATAGGTACTTTGGGGGGTAATGTATCTACTATTTGGGTACATGGATCCTTCGGGCTTGAATCCGCAGATCCGAATCTTTCCCTACTTCATCCTAAAGGGTTTAGGGTTTAGGGTTTAGGGTTTAGGGTTTCATCCTAAACCCACATAAGAGCCTACCTGATCCTTCTGAAGCCCATCACCCGAAACCCGAGCTGCATAGCCCCATCTTCAATGCCAAGCCCTAAACTCAAACCCTAAACCCTAAACCCTTAAACTTCAAACCCTACCTAAACCCTTCCTTTCTCAGGCAAGAGAGGAGGAGCTTCAACATGCGCTCTCGCAACGCGATGCCGAGGCAGCCAATGCTGCTCGCAGAGTCGCGCAGGCTCAGGGGGAGGGGCTTAAGGGTTAAGGTTTAGGGGTTTAGGGTTTAGGGTTCAAGGCTTTAGGGTTTAGGGTTTAGGGTTAGGGTTTAGGGTTTAGGGTTTAGGGTTTAGGGTTTTGGATTCAGGGTTTAGGATTTAGGGTTTAGGGTTTAGGGTTTAGGGTTTAGGGGGAGGGCGGGGACTGCGGCTTCTAGGGATTCTAGCCTTCACAGGGTTTTTTCAGGACAGGGTTTGGAAACCCTGAATTCAAAACCCCAGTCGGGTTTGGACCCTACGCCATAAACCCCTTAAATATTTATGTAGGCACAACTTTAAGGCAAACTAAAGTATAAATACTAGTTGGGTGCATGGACCTTTTAGGGTGAGCTTAGAGCTTGGGGAAGCACAATGTCTTTCTTGCCCGAATCGTCGTTGTCGTCAAGTTATTGGTCGTCTTGGTGGTTGTGGTGTGCAACTCGTATCACTGTTTGGGGGTCTGCACTGGCTTGATTGGACTTGGAATGCGTGTATATTGGAGTGCCCTAAACCCGAGACTTCTTTTTGGAAAGGGTCCGTCGTATCAGAAAGTTTCGTGCTCGCAACATCTTGCGCGGAACTTGGGCCATAAACGATCGACTATTTCAACATGCATTGCTAGTCTTGGGCTTGGGTTCTGCACTTGGTGGCAACCGCCCTGTTGGCACTTTCGCCGGTTTTTCAGATTCTGTAAGCTGTCTCTAGAGGAATGAATACTATGAGACTTTGAAGTTTTTTTTGAGAGTTCTCAAGGGTTCTTTGCGGTTCCATAATGCCTTCTAACCATAAAGGTTCTGGTAGTAGGCTTTTCAACATTCTTGAACTGAAATCTAAACCCTAGAACGGAGGGTTTCCGGCTCAGGCTGAGGCACGGCTGGCGGCGAAAGAGAAAGCTGCCAGCGAAAGTGCAGAGGAGGCGGAAAGATTCTGAACACTAAACCGCTGGAAAAACTAACAACAAGAACTTTTTAAGACGATGGGACATTACTGAGCTGTAGGAAAGCAATGTTCATGTAGACCCTAGAGAAAGACAAGGTTATGCTCATGATCGTCTACAGTACGGTAATCTGTGTTGGAAGACCCCTGCGCCTTTTAAAGACGAAATCCAAGAAACCCGAACCCCGAGCCTTCACGAAACCTTGCTGCCAAGAGGGTCCGTATGTAATACTATTCGGGAATTAGGTCCCCAAAACCATAATAGGGATGGTCTTTTGGGATCTAATTCCAGAATGGTAGTGTACATGGACCCGCTGGGTTATGGTCACTACATCATTATGCGCGAAAGACCACCATGACCGTCGCCACCCCCAAGCCTCACCAACGCAAAAAAGAAGAAGACATACCATCCCCACGACCCAAAAGGCAACAAAATAGACACCCTAAGCCTTAATCGGCAATCCCTATAATCCCTAAACCCTATATAAGGCCCTATAACCCTACGCCTGAATCCGCAAATCATCATCATCACACCCAGGCGCAGCAGGCCTTTAGCCGCCTCAACGATTTGGCTGAAGAGAGGAACCGGCTACGCACCGAGTTGGAAGACTTCCAAGCACCTGGGCTTCAGAGCTTAACGGTGTTCTCCATAGGGTTTCTGTTGTGGTTTGTGGGGCTGAGAGGGGCTCTATGTGGTGCAAGGGTCGTCTGTGCGAAGAGGTTTCAGAGTAAAGCAGCAGGGTTTGGCTTACCGTATACCCTCCACATGTCTTGATGTTTGCATGCATGCTGTTCAATGGTTCATGCAAACATTCATGTGTATGTCTGTCTGTCCGTCTGCCTGTCTGTCCGTTGTCTGTCTGTCTGTTGTGTACGTATGTGTGCATGCAGTTGTCTGTCTGTCTGTTGTGTACGTATGTCTGCATGCATGCATGCATGCATGCATGAGGTATGTATGTGCATTATGTATGTATGCATGCATGCATGCATGTGTGCATGCATGTATGTGTGTGTATGTATGTATGCATGCATGCATGCAGGGATGTATGTATGTATGTCTGTCTGTCTGTCTGTCTGTCTGTATGTATGTATGTATGTATGTACGTATGTGTGTAATGTATGTATGTACGTATGTAAGTATGTTGGTATGAATTCATGTACGTCTCTGTGTGTGTATATACATATATATATGTGTATGTACAGGTGTGCATCTGTGCATGTGTGTGTATGTGTGTTTTATGTGTTTGCAAGTAGTTATGCTTTTCTCTACATTGCACATTCACACATGAACATGTGGGTACACATACAGCCCTGCATGTGCTGGCCTGCTTTGACATGCCTCTGTTTCTGGCATGTACATGTCGACACAGACTAACTGTACTGTAGTTTTGCCTATGTTTGCAAACATCACGCAGGTGCGCACTTTTATGTTTAGCTGTTACTTGTCTGGTGGTGCATCCAAGAGCGCTTATGTTGTTTGCGTAGTTTGGGTTGCATGTGCTACTTTCTTCATAATTTGCTGCAGACTCATCCAGATCATATAATTAACATCCCCTTGTACTCGCTGTACAAGTACATTATAAGCTACACCAAAGCCATCCAAAACCCCCAAGTTTAAAAGTGTTGGTTTCTTCATTCCAGGCCTGAGAAGGGGATGCCCAATCGACCTGAGAAACCTGCCGTGACTGTTGGTTCATCCTTGTCCGACAAGAATATATGCTACGATGGTCAGAACTATGTTGCGAAAAGTAGAGAGAGAGAGAGAGAGTGTGTCTTTACTACTCGAAACATTGCCACAACCTACTGGCAACAAGAGAGAACAGCCAAGGTTGGGGCGCAGCAGATGCAGGCAGACAGCAAGCAGCATCTGCGGCTAGGTTCCCGAGTAGTACCCTTTTACCCTTTTTCTTTTTGGGTTCCCTTTATTAAGACCATATAGTAGGGACAAGGGTACCCTTTCTATTAAGGGGCTACTGGGGAACCCAGGCGGCAACTCCAAGCGAACCGCAAGGAACTGGACTCCGCCTCTCTGGAAGTGCGACGGGTGCAGCAGGAGAAGGAGGAGCTGCAGTCGCAGCTTGAGAAGGCAAAGAGCAAAGCCTGTGCTTTGGAGATAGAGCAGCATCAGCAGCAAGAGCGCAAAGAGCAGCTTCAGCAGCAACTTCGTGCTCAAGAGCAGCAGCTGGAGCATGCACAGGCATCTTCGAAGCAAATGGCGCTTGAGCTCGAGGCAGCGCAAGGCCGCGTGACCCAATCCGCCCAGACGGCTCAGCGCTGCCAGGGGGAGCTGGAAGAGCACTTAGAGGCGAAGTCCCGCGACGTGGAAGAAGCAAGGACAGCTTTGCAGAGGGTGGTCGAGGACAACGGCCAGCTGCAAACACTTCTGGAGGAGTCTGAGGAGAGTGGGTTTCGGCGTTCTGCCCGCTGCATTTGGGGCATTTTCTGCCTGCCATACTTCTGTTTGCACTAGTACTTTGAAGACAGTTGATTTTACCTCGTTCTTGCTCTCGTGGTGCACCCCTGACGCCAGGAGAAAGCTGCGAAACTGCAGGAGCAAGTTCTCAGCCACGAAGATCGCTGCAAAGAGTTGGAGGATCTTTTTAGGGTTTTGGGGTGTCTGGCTTTCACAACTTAAACGGGAAACGTTACCAAGAATGGTGACAACAGTAAATATTCAATATGTGCGATGCCAGGAAGGCTTGCAAGAAGAGCAAACACAATGATGCTGCGACACTACACGAGACAGTGGTCATAATCATCAATAATGAAGTGTGTGCGAGTGTGCACGTGCATGTGCTTCTGTCTGTGTGTGTGTGTGTGTGTGCATGTGTTTGTGTGTGGGTGTTTTGACATTGTGGCGATGGCCAACATCAACGACGGTGCTGCCGTCGACGATTTCTCACGGCAATGCTTGCGCGCTCTTGATGGAAAGGCTCAGGCATCGTCACAGTCTTTCGTCAGAAAGAGGTGAGCAGTTAGTTTACCCTGAGGGTCCATCCCTAATGTACTCTCTCTATCTGAATAAATAAATAAACAAATAAATAAATATATATATATATATATATATAATATTTATATATATATATATAGATGTAAAAAGGGACTACTTTAAAGCCAAAGTGTATGCTATGTGGGTAAATGGACCGTAATGAGAGTAGCGGCAGCACTGGCAATGACAGCAACACCAACAACGACGACAATACCACCACCACCACCATCACCACCATCACCACCACCGCCGCCACTACCACCACCACCACCACCACCACCACCACCACCACCACCACCACGACAAGCAGCAGCCGCAGCAGCAGCAGCAGCCAGTCACTGTGGCTCAGCTCTTGCATCTATATGTGCATCTCTCTCTCTCTCTCTCTCTCTCTCTTGTCTCTCTCTCTACTCTCTCTCTCTCTCTCTCTCTCTCCCTCTCTATCTTTCACACACATGTCAGTCGTTGCCTGTGCGTGCGTATGTGCATGTGTATGTGCATGGCTCTCGGCCCTGGATATATGCATGGTCGTATGTGTACATGTGTATTCACATACATATGCACATCTATAATAAATATATATATATATATGTCTATAGTTGTGTCCTTCGGTTGATGGACAAAATCCTGCATGACCTTATATACCTAAACTATGGGATTTATGGTACTATACTATATTTGGGTCATGCAGAATTTTGTCCATCAACAGTTCCATCCCTCCTTCCTTCCTTCCTTCCTTCCTTCCATCATTCCTTCCTTCCCTCTGTCCGTTCTGCCTTCTTGCTTTACTTGTCCTTCCTTCCTTCCTTCCCTCCTTCCTTCCTTCCCTCCTTCCTTCCTTCCTTCCTGCCTTCCTTCCTTCCTTCCTTCCTTCCTTCCTTCCTTCCTTCTCATTCCGTCCTTCCTTCCTGCTTTTCTTACTACGCACTCACTCACTCACATACTTACTCGCTGACTTTAACTCCTTAATTCCTAAACAGCTTACATACATACTTATTTACTTACGTCGCATGCACACCGACCTACATACATACATACGTACATACATGCATACGTGCATACATGCATGCATGCATGCATGCATACATACATACATTGATGCATACATGCATACGTACATGCATACATACATGCATACATACATAAGTCCATTTATTCATTGATTCATGCATTCACTCATTCACTCATTCACATGCATGCATGCATACATACATACATACATACATACATACATTCATTCATACATACATACATACACACATGTACGTGTATCTACATACATATACATATAAATGAATATGTGAATATATATATATATATATATGTAGATATTCGTATATTCATATCTAGATCTATATCTTTATCTTCATCTAAATCTAGATATGTACATACATGGGCATGGACATATACGCGGAAAAACGGTTTGTGCTTCGCAAAGGACTGTATGCATATGCAGACCAAGGGTTGTATGCATATGCAGACACACAGAGAGAGGACAGATGGAGAGAGAGAGAGAGAGACGGAAAAAAACATGGCCCCGTCATCCCCAGCCTGCAACAATGAACCTGAAGCCCCAGCTCCCAACGCCCTTGAGCCCTCAACCCCAAATTGAGCAACACTCAGCCCTCACTCTCACTGCCAAACCAGAACAGGACAACAAAACAACTAGAGTCATTAGAGTTCCCCAAACCTTAATACAACCTTGTGAGGCCAGCTGAGGCCTATACAAATCTGCCCTTCAGCCCCCTATGAACCCACCTCACCCCACTCGAAACCCCCTCTTCCCCCCAGCCCGCCGCCCCAAAAATAAGCAGTAGTCCGTTTTGCAATGTTCATGCTATTTAGGGTTTTCTTCTTAGCACCGAATAACAGGAATATGGATACCCTTATTCTCAAGGGGACGGTTAAGGGTTTAGGGGTTTAGGGTTTGTGTCTGGTAACCACAGAATGCATTTTTCCATGAGGCTCGCAAATGCACACCGCCCTGGCGTTCTATTCTGTAGGGTTTATCCTAACCCTCCAGGTACCTACTAATACAGGGCCCTTGGGGCTCTAGTACCCTATATAGTAGGTACCAAGGGGGTTAGGGTTAGGGTTTAGAGTCTACCCTAATCTCTAAACACTAAACCCTAAACCCTAAGCTCTAAACCCTAAACTCTATAAACCCTAAACCCTGAACCCTTAGCCCCCTAAGCCCTAAGCCCAAGCTCAGCTGTTGCAGGAGGACCTGATCTTAGCCAAAGCTCAGCTCGGGGCTCTGGAGGCGCGAGAGTCCGAGCTGGCTCAGGCCCCATTGGGTAGGGCTTAGGGCTTAGTTTTCCGTTTTCCAGTTTAGGGTTTAGAGTTCAGGGTATAGGGTTTAGGGTTTAGGGTTTAGGGCTTAGGGTTTAGGGTTTAGGGCTTTGGGTTAGGGTTTAGGGTTCAGGGTTTAGGGTTTATTGGGTTTAATGGTTTAGACTTTAGGGCTTAGGGCTTGAACAAGAGATCGGTGCCAACATAATTATCACTACGGTTGGTGATATGAATCTTGCAATTACCCATAATACTAGGAAGATACCATACTTCCCGTAGTTTAGGAACCTTATGGTAATGCAGCATGTATATCATCAACAGCATTATGACTAAGCTACCATTACCCCTGCAGGGCGGGGTCAGGGTTCCCAAGTCCTCTAAGTTTGGTTCGTTTTTCCAGACTTGTCTAAGGATTTGTGCGTAACTTTCGATGGTGTTCGAAGGGTTTGGTACTGTTTGATAGCGGCTCCATGCCGGTTGTGCACGTGTGACATGGGTTGTGTAGCGTGTTGCAGGTGTTTGCAAAGCAGACGTCGAAAGACCCAGAGACTACAACAACTCTTCATTAAGGAATACACTGTAAGACCTGCAAATAATCTCACAATCATTCAAGGGTACATTCAGGAATGCACTTGAACCCATACGAATAACAACCCCTCTCTCATGAAATGATATCAACGGTATCCTCAAGTATCTACCCTAAACCCTGAACTCTAAACTCTAAACCCTACCTCAACTTAGGAATTTTGGACCCTAAACCCTAAACCCTAAACACTAAACCCTGAACCCTAAACCCTAAACCCTAAACCCGGCCAGGCCACGGTGGTGGCCAGGCGACAAGAAGCCCAAGAGGCCGAGCTGGCCGACGTCCTGGCGCAGAAGGAGCTGCTGGAGGTTCTGGGCCCCAGAGCGCTATGTGGTTTAGGGTTTTAGGATTTAGGGTTCTTGGGTTTAGGGTTTAGGGTTTAGGGTTTAGGGTTTAGAGTTTAGGGTTTAGGGTTTGGGGTTTAGGGTTTTGGGGTTTTGGGTTTTAGGGTTTAGGTTTAGGGCTTTATAGTTTTGAGGTTCTGGGCCCCAGAGCTTTATGTGGGGGGGTTTAGGGTTTTAAGGTTTTGGGGGTTTAGGGTTTTAGGGTTTTGGGGTTTAGGGTTTTAGGGTTTAGGGTTTAGGGTTTTAGGGTTTTAGGGTTCAGGGTTTAGGGTTTAGGGTTTTCGAGTTTTGGGGCTTAGGGTTTAGGAGCTGGGGTTTCGGGTTTGGGGGATCCTAAGTACTGAACCGGAAACCCTAACACAACCGGAGGGTTTACCAACCTCCAGTCTCCAGTGTAGTTGCCTGTTGAGTTACTCTATCAGATCCCACTCCCTAAGTCCATGTACCCTGAATAGTATGTACTGTATGGCCCCAAGGTACCTATGTAGGCACTACTTTAAGGCCAAAGTATATACTATGTGAGCACATGGACTCTTAGGGAATATAGACTTGATTACACCCGAACGTGGATGCACAATGGAGACTATAGGTGCGCCCGGAAATGGCTTAGGGTTGAGGATTTAGGTTTCGGGGTGTTCGGGAAGAGTTCGGGACTTGGGTTGCTCAAGAGCAGGATTCTCAACAAGTCTGTCTTGTGTGATGTTTAGGTGAGGTTCTACAACTCCGTCTTTATCTTGTCCCACAGGGTTGTTCTACAACGGGACTCTTTCGAATTAGCGATCTGACTACGTCGAAGTCTTTCCTTGGATTGATGGTCGCTACCTAGTAGCAAGTATATATGACGCCCCCTGTAAGCCATAACAACTGCACGTTGTTGGTACAACCTGTTTACAGAAACCCTAAACCCTAAACCCCAAACCCTAAACCCTTAACCCATAAACATCCATAAACCCTAAACCCTAAACCCTAAACCCATAAACCCTAAACCCTAAGGAACATCAGGTTGCGGACGTCGGATAAGGCTGTCGGGCCCGGGCTCAGGGAAGGACCTCGGACTTAACAACTTGCCTGGGGCACGGGTTGAGAGGCTTCTACGTAAAGGATCATGGGACTTAGTAACTAAGGTAGGGTTCAGGGTTTAGGGTTTTTGGGGTTTAGGGTGAATATAGGATCATGGGACTTAGTAACTAAGGTTATTATTAGGGTAGCTATACTTACAACTACTTATAACCCCACTTACGGTACTTATAACCATAATTACTAGGTCCCATGATCCTCCAAGTAGGATGGAGGCTTTGAGGATGTTTGAGTAACATCTCAACATCTTTGTCAAGGCTTGGGGACAGGCACAGGGTTTTCCTTTGTGTTGCTGGTGCTTTGTTCTCCCCTTTTATCACCTCAACCTGGGTCCTATCGACCTTCGAACAAGTCGAACCAGCCGCCCCAACCAGCGGCTCTTAGCCCAAAAAGTGTAAAGTACAGCGCCATCATAGCCTTATATATCTGTGACATATCCTATACAATGGGGTTGAGGGTGTAGTTTGGGAAGTTGGGGTTCAGGGTACCGGTAATGAAGAAGCATTCGAAGGCCATCGAAAGCAAAATGCCTCGGACTAAACCAGCCACATCATCCCGAACTGCGCAGTCTCGAAATCTTCAAGTCCACCCGTTCCCTAAACCCTAAACCCTAAACCTAAACCCTAAGTCAGAGTCCAAAAGCTCGAGATCTTCATAAGACCGCGCACGCGAGCTGCAACAGCACCGACACCTTGCACATGGAGCGGCACCTAACCCGAAACTACTCAGCCCAGAGCTCCACAATACCCACAAGGGTACTTCTCTAAACGAGGGTCCCTTTGGGGGTCCTTCTTATAAGGGTGCCGTACTATATTGGGGACTTAATAAGGGACGCTCATTTAGAGAAATGCCCACAAGGAGTAAGATGCATGCCCTAATGGACCCAAAGAACCCTGGGCCTTGGGGTACCTACTATATAGGGCCCAAGGGGCTCTAGTAGGTACCTGGGGGGCTAGGGTTATCCTTATGGCCCTTAAACCTGACGCTCAACCGTTCGAGTTAACGTCTTAAGCAAACTGAGGCCCAGCTGGCAGCCACCGTAGCCCGCTTGGACGAGGAGCAGGCGGAGCGCATTCGCCAAGGCATGGAGAGGGGTTTGGTCCAAGACTGCAGAACCCTAAAGCCCGAAAGAACGAAGTTGCAGGCTGAAGAACGGCGAGATTTAAAACAACAACAACAAAACTAAGACAACATCTACAAAGCCCTACACCTTGCAGATGGAAAGCAACTACAGAAGCCGAAACCCTAAACCCAAAATCAACAGCGACAATAAACCCCTGCAGAACTTCCTGAAACCGTACTCTTAAAGGTATCGGCATACTCATATTCAGCATTGTAACCGTACTCAGTTGTAACCCCAGCTGAGGCTCTAAACCCTAAACCCTAAGCCCTTAAACTCTAAACCCTTAAACCCTAAATTCTAAACCCTTAAACTCTAAATCCTAAAGCCTAACTCTAAACTGTAAACCCTAAACTCTAAGCTCTAAGCCCTAAACTCTAAGCCTTAAAACAAAACACCGTACCAAGTCGTGAGGTGCCCGGGCGGAGACCTTGGAGACGGACCTCGCCACTCAGCAGCGTATCTACTCTGAGCAGGCGACACGATACAAGTTCCTGCTTCTTCAGGTTCACATTATTTATGTAAATTTTTTGAACTTGAACCCTGAACCACTAATTCCCAAACCCTTGAACCGTATGGGCTTAGGGTTAAGGGCTCGGCCGGTTTCGGTGGGGTTTCGGTGGGATGCTTTAGAGGGTCAGGGTTGGTCTGAGGGTTTGTGTGGGTATACTTAAACCCTAAACCCTAAACCCTAAACCCTAAACCCATAGGGGATTGGGTCCTTCAGAGGGTTTAGCTTTTGGGGTCCGGCTCTCGGTGTTTAGTGTACAGGGACCCGGGACTTCAGGGTCGTAGGGTTTAGGGTTTAGGGTTTAGGGTTTAGGGTGTCGGATCTCCGGCTTCGGTGCCTGGTGCAGGCAACTCGGCCGTGCTGGATGGATTTGCACAGATGAGCTTGACACATCAATCAATAAACGATGCTTGTGTGTTATGTTCCCTCGCTTGATGATGTACAACATGCGAACCTACATATTTCTTGGTTTAGAAGTACATGCTCCTAGGATGTGTTTGCACATGCCTCCCGATAGGAAATGCACGTATGCATCTCCATTTTTGCCTCTAGTACTACATTGCCCACACGCACACACGCACACACATGCCGATTCCGTTCTCCTTGGCAATGCAGAAGCTCATCCAGCCTTATCTAGTCACTAATCAACTCGCCGAAGCCCGAAACAAATTTGACTCCAACTGTTGATGTAAATCCTGCATTGTCTTAAGGATTCTAGACGAAAGGAATTACTGTATATTCTTTATTATGGTAATGCAGGATGTATATCATCAACCGAATTCGAAGTGAGCCTCCAAGCCCCGAAGTTGCTGTCAGGCGTCGGCAGCACGCTGCAAGACTCTCGAGCACGCCTGGCATCAGCTGACGGCCAGCGTGGCAGCGCGCATCCAGGAGACCCTCAATATCGCCGTGACTCTGAGCCCGAAACTCTACTTCTACTACAAAGGGAGCAGCTGCGATGTTCGGTGCTGTCGGCATAACTTCGATGGCCAAGGTACTTGTAGCTTTGTCATGTTGGATACTGGCCTGCCCTCGCTGTCTTGCAATCTACCCAAACCCTACAAACTTGTAGGTTGCGCCCCCTCGTGCTACAGGGTGTAGCCCAAAACGAGCAAGTAGGCAACCCCAAGGGTCCACGTACCCACGTAGTATATACTGTGGCCTTAAAGCAGTGCTTAAATAAACCCTGAAGGGATCCCTTCTGGGCACATGGACTTTTATATACCCCAAGTATCCCGAAACCATTATGGCCTTATGGCATCCCATATAGAACCCTTAAACGGAACCGTATATTTGGGCACATGGACTCTTAGGGTAACCGGAGCACATTTAGAAACCGAGTCCACAAGGCTTCATGCTCCAAAGGCACCCTAAACCCTGAGCCCCGAACACTCCGCATCAAGCCACTAAGCTTTGGGGGCCTAGGGGCTTTGGGTTTAGGGTTTAGGGGCTTAGGGCTGAGGGTTTAGGGCTTTGGGGTTTAGGGTTCAGGGTTTAGGGCTTAGGGCTTTGGGTTTAAGGGTTTAGGGTTCACTAAGCCTCTAGGTGTTTATGTATGACACACATTTAGACTCATTGAAAGTCTGACTTGCAGGCACTGTTAGGGACCCTAAACCCAACGTGGCCAATGTTCCATACTTGCGCGCTTCAAGGAACCCTTAAACCCAAGACACTCAAACCCCAAAGCCTTAAGCCCAAACCCTTTTCCTTAAACCTTTATAGAGCCCTAGAAGACCGCATCTATAGAATCCTTAAGCCCTTACAGAACCCTTACATTCCTAAAATCGGAAAACCGTAAACCCTGAATCCTCAAACCCGAAACCCTAAGCCGCAGAAAAAAAGCTAACAAGCAAGACACACTGCACCCTTAAACTCGAAAGGAGACGGAGAACAGGAAGTTGATGTCTGAGATCATTGCGTCCCGTAGGGATTCCCAGCGCGAAGGCAGGTATCAGCGGCTTCTGGGTTTCAGGGCCTATAAAATTTAGGGTTTATAGAGATTACAGGGCTTAGGGTTTAGGGTTTAGGGCTTATAGACCTTTGGGCTTAGAGGGTTTAGGGTTTATCGAGGTTGGGGCTCAGGGCCTAAAGAAAGGTTCTGGGGAGCAGGGATAAGGTGTTCGGCTTACGCTTGAAAGGGTTTGAGGTCCAGGGTTTGCAGGATTTTGGCTTCAGGGCTTAGGGCTTTAGGGTAAAATTGGGTTTTGGGTTTTGGGTTTAGGGCTTAGTCCCGGCAAGAAGGCAGACGTCAGCTGGCAGAGCACGCGGAGATTCTCAATGCCCAACAGACTAAGAAACAGGCCCATGACGATCAGGTGGGGCCTGCTGGTTCAGGGCTTAGAGTCTGGGATTTAGGGTATAGGGTGTAGGCTTTGGGGTGTAGGGTGTATAGGGTTTAGAGTGTAGGGTGTAGGGTTTAGGGTGTAGGGTTTAGGGTTTGGGGCTAGTGACCCTGAAGGTTTCGGGGAGATGTTGGAATGTTCGTCGGGCTTGCACAAACAAGCCCTAGAGCAGTAAACCCTAAGCCTGAGCCTAAAATTCCATAGACCTCCAACCCTAAAGCAGTAAGTGCTACCAGGCCCCGAAAACTCTAAAGCACAAGCTCGAAGACCCTTACCCCTAAACCGTCCTCCCTGAGGTTCAAAAACGACAAGACGAGGACATCGCCACGTGCCTGAAGGAGAACGAGGACGTAGATAGCCAATGGGAGAACTTTAAACTTTTTGGCTTTATATATTAGGTCTAAACCCTAAACCCTAAACCCTAAACCCTAAACCCTAAACCCTAAACCCCTAAACCCTAAACCCTAAACCCTAAAAAGTTTGAACTTGTTTGGGCCTGGTTGTTGA
>CAJNDV010036054.1:235-10261 GCA_905221635.1 Symbiodinium sp. CCMP2456
TACATACATACACACGTACATGCATACCTACATGCACAGATAGATACATAGAAACATCAGCATGTGTGTGAATGTATATACATATATATGTGTATGTATATATATATATACACATACATACACATGCACACACATGTACATGATCATGCATGCTTAATGTACATAAACATGTCCGTGTACACAGAAGTATAATGTACGCTGCGATGGCTCTGCGGTACATAGATACGTATATATGTATATACGCGGAGAGATATATTTTGGCATCCCCTTTCCAGCGATCTGCTGAAACTCTACACTGGATTCTGCCAGGCCTTTGCAATGAATCCGGCAGCTGCGAGACCGGCCGGGCCGGCCCCGATAACAAGGTAGTCCGCCTGGTGGCTCGGTGAATGTGGGTATGTGCCCAGGCTTACACACATGCGATTTTTCACTTTTTGCCGCGTGTATGTGTGCATACATATATCTATATCTATGTCCAAACATAATGGAATATAACTCAATATTCTACTCTATAAGTATATAATGCAATATAGTATAACATAACAACATAATTGAACTAAGTATAATGTAATGTAGTGTCTGCTATAACGTAATTACTGTACAATATAATCGAAAAGATGTCACGATTCAACATGACATATTCAAATGTAGTAGAATGATGTATAACCTAGAAAGTGTAATATAAAAAAATACATGAAAACAGAAATTATAATGTGAGATAATACAGTATATATAATACAGTATATTACATTACAATACAAGACAATATGTTACAATAAACATTGAAACAGAATAAAGTAGAACACATTATGATATACTTTGCTATAACATATTAAGATATAGCAGACATGCAATAGAATGCAGTAATACCATATTTTATAAAATAAGACATAGCATATGCTAAAGTAACAGAATATACACATGCATGCAGATATACACATGCATACATACATATCTATATGTCTATACCAAAGGATTATATCCAACTTGCTGTTTTGTTCCACCATCGACTTTAGCTGCTTTTGGTTTGCAAGATCGGCTTGTGACGGGCTCTGCCGCCACTTACTTGGAATGAGAAGCGGGCAATTTTGAAATGACCAGTGCGCAACTGGAAACGATGTTCCCGGCCTGGATCGACATCCTTCAGCTGCAGTAGCGGCCGGGAACGAATGCAGAGTTGTGGACGATGACTTGAGCCGTGAGAACCGCGGAGTTGTTTGAATGGCTAGTAGCCGAGGCTGTTTGATCAAAGTTGCGCTGCAGGTAGATCCGGCCAATGATACTGCTTCCTGTGCCGTCTTACGTGGGCATGTGACAGGAGATGGCTGGTGTTAGCATTTGCTGCATGTGTCCAGTTTTCCTTCGCACAGGCTCCGCGTGAGCGTTCTTGCGCAATCGCGGGCAGATGAGCACATTGGGGTCCGATAGCAAAAGACTCGCATAGCCTCGAGGGTCCTAAGCCCTCCGGCAGGATGTAGTGTGTGTTTGGAAAAAATCAACCCTGTGTCGACTGCTAGTGAGTATACCTGGTAGCACTTGAAAGGATGAGTCTTTCTGCAGGCTTCCGGTGCTTTATGAAACTTTATGCTTACCTCCTCGCGCGAAGATTCTTCGTATGCCAAACGGTCAAGAAGGGTATGATAGGAAGTTTACATATGGAAGCATTCCAATCAATTCCGCGAGGCCCCGACTTAACGGCTCGTTCGACCCCAACCAATCGCACTTTTGAACTCACCCCAACGGACTTGAAGCACAGCATCGACAATCATTGATACCTATCTGACGAATCATGCATTCTTATATATGTGTGTGGCCATGGTTGTCCAAATTGTACTACTTGTCATTCGTGTCTACGTTCATCACGTAGAAGGGATGCTTCTATTATCATGATGACGATGATGATGGTGACGATGCTGGTGATGGTGATGATCAGCATTATGTTTTGTAAAACATCCCGCCCTCTTGTGCAGCGGGACTTGGCTGCGCCACAACCCGGCCCGGAATGTTCTGGAAACTCGATGCAACAGGCGATCCCTTGACATGTTAGGCGGTGCTAGGTTGTGCCGAAACAACGAGCATGATAAGGGCAACAGTTATCATCGTAACAACCAGCTCCAATCGACACCACCACTAATCATGGTGATGCTCTGGATGATGTCACGGCAACCCGAGCATGCGACGATAAGAATTCAACGGCAGCAAGAGGCGCTAGGCATGTCCTCACAGCATAGAAACGCGAGTCGTGAGATGACAACAGCAGATGCCATCGGCCCGAACACGGTTTCGACTTGCATCAGTTGCCAGAATTCAACGTCAAGAAGCAAATCACGCCCACAAACTCCGAACTCGAAACTGCATGTCGTCGCTCTCAAGTTACTCAAGTCATGCTTGCACTGATGCCAACAAGAATAACACTAGAGTGCGCACGGCAACCGCAAAACATGGCACCAACTAGACAGGATCTTCTGTGGGCCTCGAGTTTCTGAGACTTCCGAGCTCCTCCTGCGCAGCTTTTCTCGCATCGAGCTCGCTTGTGGCGAGTCGTTTGGCACGAAGATAGCATGTGCTACAGCACTCAGTGATCTAGTCACTTCCCTTGCAGTAGGAACTTATTGCGCCTACTGAATCCTCCTGGAGAGAAGGAGAGGGAGATGTGGGGTACCGTTTCAAAACCTGGCAGATGACTAGGCATAGACTAACCAGCCCACGATTTTGCAAGTGCCTTGCTGACTGCATTCAGATACACGAGACTGCTAGTTACGTGATCTGAGAGGCCCTTAGACGGAAACAGAAAGCACCACATCAGTGACCAGATCAACACCAGAGATCTGGCTTGATGCTGATTATTATGAGCATTGCCCGTAGCTTGCAGGAGGAGAACTGAACCGTTTGGACGACAGGGTGTCGTCAGCTTCGTCAGCCTCTGCGAAGACAACGGATCTGAGAGCTAGAAAAGCGTCACAGAGTGACAAACTCTCCAACAGCTTCAGCTGTGCAAGAGGGTCCGGCTCATGCGTGACTTTCTTTCGGCCAACACCTGAAATGAGTCTTAGAGAGTGTGAGTGTACGTGAAGTAACTCTAGACGTGGGTGGGGAGGAATGCAGCAATTGACAATGCCGGAGCTTCAGGTCTCCTCAAGCGCCAGGCGGGAATTGTCGGGCAGGGGTTGGAAAGGATGTTTACACAGTCTACGCCGAACATCTCTGTATGTGTACGAACTATGTATAAAACGTAGACATACAAGTATGTATATATTCATGCATGAGTCGGCGTGTGCGTGTGTGCGCAGACGCATGCAGCAGGCCCCAGCAGATGAGCACCCCACCCACACAATGTTTAATATACTTATGTATATGTGAGTCCATTTCTGTATGCATGTATGCATGTGTACATGTATGTATGTGTGTATATATATATGTATATAATATATATATATATATGTATATATATATATACCTATACACATGTACATGCATATGTGCATATACTAACTACCTACCGGTAAATCTGTTTATGTACCTATCTGCCTGGCTAAATTATGCACAGACACATGGATACACACATACAATATATGTATAAGTATAGTATTCTCAAGCATGAAAATATATATAGATGTACATATGTCTATACATAAATAAATAAATATATATATATATATACACAAGTGTATGTATACATGAACACAACGGTTGATAGAAGGAGATATGTGCAAAGATCGACGAGGCCACGGTTGCACAAGCTACCGTAGCCAACATCGTTGCACGAGGGCATTTTCATGAGCGTATATGCACATATGTGTGCATGCATGTAGATGTCACCGTATACATGCAAATATACATGCATGCATACATACGTACAAATGTACAAACATCAACACAGACATAATTGCTTAAAGACTTGTTCTCATACATAGTCAGAATATGTGCCTATCTACTTCTGTATATTTTATGCATAAAAAGACAAATAAACATATACGTACATATGCGCACATGGGCGCGCACACACATACTTACCTACAGTACATACATGCATGCATACATACACATTATCCATACCTACATACATACATGCATGCATACATCCATACATATTAGTTATACATACCTACATACATAATATACATGCCTACATACCTACATACATGCATGCATATATACACACACATGTACCGGCACATGTACAAGATGAAGAATGTTGCTTCCCTGTATATCATCTTACAACAACATGTCAATACAAGCTCTGCTTGATGAAAGGCACACTCTTTGTATGTATGTATCCATGTTTTGTGTGCGCTAGCATCAGTACCATCGTATCGCTGACACAGGGACGAGAAATGCACATGCATGCACCCTCTACAGTAGCTGTTGTTTAGGGCGCTGTACAGCGTGATTTGCGTACAGATGTGGTAAATAGTCTGAAGACTGATGTGCGTCTGTTAGACGTGGCTGTAAACTCTCATAGGCTGTAATATGGCACTGTTGGAAGTCTCTACATTCCTCCATCGGATTACATCTAGTAAAATGCTCTGTGCAACCGTTATGTAAATCCTATAGGCGTATACTCTCTCCGAGCCACTCGTGTATGACGACAGCTTACTCTTGTGGAGATACTCTTGTCCGAGCTGGACCAGATGCATCGGCTCACGTCTTGCTTTCGGCAGGCCGGGCTCTTCTTAGCCTGGCGGCGTTGCATTTGGTGCAGGAGTAACTTTCGAGGGTCGGTCTAGACCAGGGGTGTGGACCTGCTGCAACTGCAGCGTCACTCCGCATGCATTCCGACGAGGCATACGACTTCTGCACGTCGCGGTACAAAAGCCTCGACATGCCTCGACCAGTGATAACCCGAACTCTGTCTGACTCAGTATGTCTGCATAAACAGCACTGTGCCGACTGCGGCAGAGCACAGCCCAGCCTTACGCACAGCATCCTGCTGCGGGCTTTTCGCCCTGGCAAGTGGACCCCAATTAAGGCAGTAGCAGCTGCAGGATTGACATGTACGAGATCTTAGCATCCTGTTTGTCGCTTGCACGCGGCGGCTAGTTCCTCGATGCTTGACCCACTCCAACGGGATTCCAACCGCAGCCGTCAAACGAGAGCTCTGAAAAGGAAAGCTAAACGTCTTTGAGGTGGGTAATTTGCCCATCCGATATCAAGAACAACGGTGCTGCAAGAAAGATCAAAAACAACGGCGTTTGCAAGAAACAGAACAAGTTATTCAGATTCGCAGGACTCTACAAGTAAAACACGGAGCAACCGAGGTGCCGGCAGAGTCTGGCATTCATGCCGTGCACACTTCTCTACTCATTGTTCTTCAACAGTTCTCGAGCACTAGCTTTTCTTTCTCAGATTAGGCCAGGCTTGATCGGCTTCTTCGTGACATGCTCGCGATGTATTTAATGAGATTTGGGGCGATGCACAGACATAGACTCGTGTTGCACAACATGTTTTCTGCTATCCTGTTCCAGTGCTGGGGATTGCAGCTGTGCAAAAGCGAGTCTCCATGCGAAAAGGTCATTGAAGGACTCGAACAATAAACTACTCATTAGTCGATAAAGCCGGCGTGGGAGTACACAGCATAGACAATGTGACCTCAACCACGAAGCCAGAACAGAACCTTGACCAAGTCTGCTGTCCGGCTTTGCTGCCTCTGGCAAGCCACCGATCCGCAAGCCATCCTGCAAGCCGCCCTCTGTCTGATCTTGGCGAGAGCGGGGATGGCTCTAGCTTGAAGTCTTGCTGCAGGGTTTTCCGAATCTGTGCAATCACGGAGACGACGGACTCCATGCCAACGGTCTGAGGTGATGTCAGTTTCTGAGGAAACGTTGCATCTTACGATGTGGCAGATTCCAGCAAAAGAGACCTGAAGCTTATGCTCGAGCGTGTCCGGATTGAGGAACGCATCGGACCGGCCTCAACCTGAAGACTGACACCTTTTCTATTTCTCAAGATATCACTTACAAGTGTCGCCGTACTGCTCACGAAGATGCACTCTAACTACAGAGCCTCCAAAGTCTGAAGACAACGGAGGTCCAAAAAGAGGGCTCGGGGCAATCAGGTCCAGGCTTGTCCGAGTTCCTTGATCGTAAATTTCCTGGCCATGTTGCAATCCGAGAGCAAACCATGTGAGGAGCTGGAAGGCTAAAGTTGTCTATATCGGAAGATTCATTGATGCAGTGTGCCCTAGACATCACATCCGACACGGCAAACCTGCAGTGGCACGCACACGTAGATGAATCCACTGCGTGCACAGAAGCATGGGCAAGAGGCTGTGTCAGAACTTCTGCGAGCGAACTGCTGGTGGATTGCCACATGCAAGTCACTGATGCAAACTCGCATGAACAGGTATGCTATACTGCTTGTACCAGAAGCATGCTCACAGCTCCCCCCTTTAGCATCAGCCACGAGCCTGCAGTAGGGTCTCGAATGCGTCTTTTACCTTGCCGCACAAGGAGGCACCCTGGTCATCCTCATCTTATTGCATGACCGACCGCACCCTCAGTCCCACGCAAATTGCTCATCGGACACAACTGCACAGACGTGGGCTCGCGCGTGCGACAGAATCTTCTGCCGCTATCACGAGCCAGAGTAGCCCAAATTCAAGTAATGAACACACAGCCTCACAGACTCACGCTGGTAGGGACCCAAGACTTCTGTCCTCCTCTAACATGTCTGTTCACATCGACCGAGAATGGCAAACTACTCAGAACAGAGTCTGCTGAGATCGCTGCATTTATGTCCGTGACCGCGCTGGTCTGACAGAGTGTCCGAATGCAAATGCGCTGCGGGGTCGGAGGCATGCCCGAAAAATTCTCGAATCATGTCATTGACATCGTGACATCGGTCTAAAATCTAGACCGACATGCTGGAGGGTGACCGTGACAATGCACCAATTCGGTACAGCTGTGGACAAGCTTTCGGCCTCGAAGAACAGAAGGCCATTCTGGGTTGCGAATTCCTGCGCGGCATCATAGTAGACCTGGCATCGGCGGAAGGTGGCCGCGCATATTTAATTGAATGGTCAGCACATCATGTAAAACTGTTTCAGGTCTATGGTCACCTTTCAATCTTGCAGCATGTCTATCAACACCTTTCATATTCGGAGACACGAAACACCTAGCGATCAGGGCCATCTCAGGCCATCATCCACGACGCGATCTCTAGTCGATGCACAGCGGTGCAGACCTCCTCTGACTTCAGAGCTTGTCTCACAAGCTTCTAAGCAGTCTGACCATGGTCAAAGCTCTATGACATATATGAGCAATTTCAAGGGAGGTCGTTGAATCAGTCTACGGCTCAGCAAGAAGATCTGTCGCCCAGCAGATGCACGATCCCAGCACGCATTGAAAAACCAGTGTTGTGAGAAGTGCATCCATTGAACTTGAAGGTCCAAATGCTTCCGCGCGCACCAGTCGCAGAAAATCGTGAAAAGCACCGGCCTGTCTGGAGGAGGGATCTTTGTCCGCCAGGTCTACCTTGTTTCCCACAAGCCTCGAGAGCGCGAGCTTTCTTCGGAGCACTGCGAACTTCATCAAACTCTGATTCCCGAGTGGGAGGTCAGGTGCGTCTTGGTCATGTTTGCACAGTGCAACGACTCCTATCTTCGTGATGAAACAGTAGGACGCTAGGTGTACATTGGCAGATCATGCATGGGAATGGTTCCGGTGCAGGATGCAGACTGAGGACAGAATCAGCAATCACCTTGATGCGGAGTGCTCGACTATACTGAATCGAGACTGAGTAAACTAGACGAAGGTGGCATCTTTGAGTTGCGGGAATTCGCAGGGGAAGAGTCAGTGAAAATAAAACGTAATTCTGACGGAGCTTCGGCCACGAAACAACACAGTGCTCTGCGACAGTTCCCGAGACTAGCAAGAACTTCTCTTTCTGAAACTGCTTATAGCAACATTTAGATCATTTAGCACTTACCGAGAATAGTCGCCTGAAGAACAGTCCGGCCAACGCAGTTTCTCAGGCCATCGCGCGATCACAATGTCGGGCTCGGCGCTTTGCCGAAGTTCCTGCCAGAGTGAAGGGCTCGAGTTCCGAGCTTTCGGGTCTTGAAAACTGCTTGAAGCTTCAGGGCTAAGCCGGGCGAGCTGTGAGCTTCAGACTGCAAAGCCTGAGAAGCGAAAACTCATGGCTAGTTTGCGACTTGGCAGGCTGATGAATTCGAACAACAACCAGGTCAAACCGCGTACTGAAAATGACATAAAGATCCAGTTGTTCCATAGTGTGACCAAGAGTACTTCTTCTCCAAGGTACTTCCTCAAGACTGTCGTGGTGCAGGAGTAGTCCAAACAAGTGGATACATTCAACGTGGTACTGACCACCCCCAGCTCCATCACAATCACAAATTCCGAGCAGCATGTCGCCAGCACCCTGCCTCCATCCACTTTGCACAGTTTTTGAAGGTGGTCTGCGGCAAGGCGGTCACAAGAGGGACACAGCCAACAATGCCTACGATGCTAGCCTAAATAAAGGATTTGAGTGGGAGTGCTGGATTTCGGTCACGGCCACCGGCATCCTTAAAGTTGCACTAAGCACGTCAAGAGTTGCAGGGAAGTCTAAAGAACATCCGACACCCCGGGCGCTGCCAGGTGCCAGGCCTCTTTTGTGACATCGTAGCAAAGCAGGGCACCAACCTCGTGGTGTCGTCGAGATGCTGTAGGGGTACAAGCATGAGCTGCGTCTTGTCTTGTATGACCTCTCCGACAGTTTGCACCCGTGTTGGCCGTTGGCCTGCCCCTCCCCCCCCTCATGTGCAGTCAGTTGGTCTCTGTGCTTGGGCTTAGTGATAAATCGAAGCTACATCTCGTCCAGCGCAGAGAACAGGACACGAGAGACAACAAGAAGTACCTTGCACGGACAGAGCAGAGCTTGAGAAGGCAACAAGGCCTGGGGCTTGCTGATCAGGGTGCCAAAACTTGAAGGCTGTTTTGTCTCAGCCAGTTGCCGCTCGTCGGTAATGGGTACTGGTGATGGCCCTGTACCTGGCCACAACGTCAAACATGAAGAGGTCACCTTACTGGGGTCAACCTTGCCACGACTTAGACAACGGTCGCCATGCACCGAGGAGGGACCCATATCGCGACTGGTACTTAGACCCTACAAGAACCAATCTCAACAGTTGATGATGCGTGCAGAATCCGTCTGGCACGGGTAGGACATACCGTCATGTCAATTTTCACACTACCGTGTGTGCGCATGCACTCTTGAAAACGTGGCATGTTCGGTGCAACCCTGCAGCAGTCTGCCCTTAATGCCTGGCCTTTCCTGGCCAGCGGTGTCCCAAATCTGCGCTTTGACTTTGCTTCCGTTCGAAAGCCTTGTTGTGGGGAAGGTGTATCTATGAATATGAACTTAGACACGCCAGGTACCATCCAAATACGAGGCATCCAATGCGAGTATTGCACTTCAGTTAGGAATCACTCGAGGCTCGGAAGCTCGGAGTGGGAGCACAGCTTGGCCCACGGCTTGACTATCCTTGTCGCAAATTCCACGCCCACGGTAGCTGTCGGAGCCTTTGTGACCAGGACACATACTGAGCAATTTGCACTACTATTGTTCCCAGTGTCTGAATAAGGTCTTTCGAAGCTGGGCAATTGCATCACATGTGCCAACATGCGGCATTGCAAATGAACATCGTGCCTGCTGAAGACTTGTTGGGTATTGCTGGGGTATCGGTTGGTGTAGCGGTTTGGACATCATTAGAAGATACAAGCAATAATACTGCAGTACTGACGGTGGTGCTGGTGGTGGGGGTGGTAGCAGTAACAGTACCGCAGCAGAAGCATCAGCAGCAGCATGAGAAGCAGTAGCAGTAGCAGCAGCAGCAGTAGCAGCAGCAGCAGCAGCAGCAGCAGCAGCAGCAGTAGCATTAGCAGTAGCAGTAGCAGTAGCAGTAGCAGCAGCCATAGCCGTAGCCGTAGCCGTAGCCGTAGCCGTAGCCGTAGCCGTAGCCGTAGCCGTAGCCGTAGCCGTAGCAGTAGCAGTAGCAGTAGCAGTTGTAGTGGTGGTGGTGGTAGT
>CAJNDV010036054.1:10361-23875 GCA_905221635.1 Symbiodinium sp. CCMP2456
GGCTTTCGACTCTCACTCTCGCACAAGGCAGGCAAGGTCCTTGGGGGTTTAGGGTCGAGCCTAGGCGGTGTTGTACTTATTTGTCCGAGTCGGGGTTCTTGACTGAAGTCTTCTTGAACTCAGGAATGGCGACTGCTGAGCTGGATGGGGCAAAGCTAGCCTTGGGACCCAAGCGACCGAAAAGAGCCTCCAGCATCCCACCCAGCCCTAGTCCCCAAAGCCGGAAGCCCTGGGTGCCCCCCGGCACCCCTTCACAGTCGCTGCCGGGAAGCCGAGTTGGCGCCCCATGCACCCGTGCGCCCCTTGTGCGAGATGCTAAGACGGAGCCTGCAGCGGCATGGAGGTGTCTGCTAGCAATTCCTGTGACCCCGAATTCCTGCATAACCCGACCCTGAAGCTTGGCAACAGCCTCGGAAATCTAACAGCGAACGGCAACCTCATTCGCCTGAAGCCCGAAGAAGGTCAAGACCCAACTCCGCAAATCTGATATCCACGAAGCAAAATCCTGAGCAAATGGCTGTGGGGACCTCATGAAGGCTATCTCAAGCTCAAACTTAGTGCAAGATCGGATCCTGAGGGTTTATGACACCGGCCATTCACAGAAGAAAAGACCCGAGCCAACAACAGCTTTAAAACACGCCTGCCTCCAGACTTTCCTTCGCAAGGAACGATTCGAAACACCAGCGTCATCCACAGGCGCAAGTACAATGGACTGCTTACCGTCCGAACCGAGCCCTTCCCTCCACAGTCTTTATACAAAAGGGGCAGAATGCCAGGCCCCAAAGATTGAATCCGACACACAATGCCGACACCCGAAACTTAAGCTCTTCCTGAAGCAAGCCAGCTATCGAACCGGAGAATCGTCGCGCACGAAACAGACGTCCGTGATCCTGCCTGTTCTTCCTCCGTGACGAAGCCTCGTCAGCGCCCTGTTTCCGGGCTGTAGACTCCTTCATGTTTCAAGGTTTGGGCAGTTCCGGGCATTGGGATCTAGAGATACGAGGGTGTGGCTTCTCGTTTGTTGTCGGCGACAGGATCGCAGATGGGACGTGTGGTTCCAGTGCTGATACTGGAAAAGCCGTTTTGACTGCACAAGCCCACTGAAGTCGGTCGTGGGGGTGCTAGGAGATGGGCCTCTCATCTTTGTCTCGTCACCTCTCGGATGTTGAGGATAAGGGCTGAACGGTTTCCCATATCCTTTCGGCTTGGCGATGATTTAGCGTCCCAGGTTCCAGCCACGCTCAGACAGTTCTTCCAACGAAGCTCCCCAGTCAGCGGTCATCACAAGGATGAGAGGGGAAGTGGGTAGAGCGGCTAGCGGACTTCGGCGAATGCTGCTGCACAGCACCGGCAACGAAGCCCTCGGGTCCTCACGATGGGATCAAAACCGCCACCTAGTACAGGAGCTCGGGGTCCGCACTGAAACCCCAAAAATCAAAGCAAAATCTCAAGTGGAAACGAAAATGAATTCCAAACTCTTACGCAACCTGTCGACTCGTCGGATCAGGCAAGGGGCGATGCCTTTCCCAGCGGCAACGGAGCAAACACCTGACCCTAAACCATAAAAACTCTGAGCCCGAGTCCTC
This sequence comes from Symbiodinium sp. CCMP2456, assembly GCA_905221635.1. Classification (NCBI taxonomy): domain Eukaryota; class Dinophyceae; order Suessiales; family Symbiodiniaceae; genus Symbiodinium; species Symbiodinium sp. CCMP2456. Next base: position 11,948 of record CAJNDV010036054.1, read on the forward strand.
AACAGTCAACTTACCCCAAGACTGCACAGCCTTAGCTCGGAAACCCAAAGCCCTACAACTTAACCTCCAGTGCCTACAGCTCTAGATCCCCTCTTTGCGATAAGCCCAAACCTGGTCGAACGCCCGAGCCTGCGAGGCCTCGCTCCCCAAGTGGTTCATGGCAGGGGTCTCATCCTCACCGTCCTTGACATCTGAAACCCTCACCGCTCTTCGCCCTAAACACCGAAGAAGTCGCCCTGCACATGGAGCAGAAGGTGCTCTAAAGTAAGCCTCCCTTCAGGGTCAGTTCCTCTCATGCGCGTCATACCAAGGTGCCGCGAACTCGGCCCGAATGCAGAACGGCTCCCATCCGAGCTAAAGACGCTGTTCAAAAAGGCGTGTGTAAGCAGCATTGACGCTCAGCAGCAGCAACATCTCTCCAAGTCAGTGCTGTCATAGGTAATGGCCCTAGAGTTAAGGGTACTAGTGACCGGCATTACCCTCTGTATCATGGCCTCAGGCTTGTTATTGCTGACTGCCAGCGTGGTCACTCGGAATGCGTGCGCGAGCAAAGGTCCCAGCTCTTGAACCCAAACCCTCAAAACCTTGAGCCCTTCAACCCATTGCACCGGAATCCAGAATCCTCACTCAAAGCTTGAAACTGTGACGGAAAAAATGGTGCGGAGCTACACTCTCTATGCCCTGCATCCTTTAAACTCACCCCATAATTGTTGCCTCCTGCATTGCTGAGCGCATCGCTAGGCCCGGTGCCAGGTCTGACAATTGTGAATTCAACACATTGTGAACTGAATGAAAATGCCAGTGGTAACGCCATCGAGTGCCAGAACAGAAACCAACAAGAACGAGAAAAGATGATTCAGAGCTGCCTTTTCGGCCAATCGAGAGGCTTGCGAACTCCGGAGAGTCAGCGAAGGGGAGCCAAGCCCTGACAGGGCTCCCAGGCTACAGGGCGAGGGTCAAGGATGCGGACATGTGGACTGAGACCTGAGCACTGGGGATTCAGGGCGACGGGCCTGGGGTTTTTGCTTTTGGATTTAGAAGCTTAGGGCCGAGGCCAGGATGTCAAAACGCCGCGAGCGGTCTTGGCAAGGCCGATGCGAAAGGCACGATAACCCTTCGTTTCAGCAGCAGCAGCAGCAGCACCACCTCCACCACCACCACCACCAACACCACCAACACCAACGCCATCACCACCATCAACAGCAGCAGGATGGAGAGGCAGTGGAGGACTTGACCCGGAACACACATTTGTCCTTGCCACTTGTGGTCTCACGGAGCACAAACAAACGCCCTGATCCGTCCCTGCAAATCCGAATGCAAAGGCTCATGTCAAAAGGCAACTCCTCGATAAAAAAACCATGGTCGGTCAGGCGACGTTAAGCTCCAGACATCAAGTGCCCACATTAAACCACAATGCGCCTCCAAGCCACTTGGATCTGCTGAGTGTCTGATCGCTGCTCAGTGTGTCCTCGGCTTTGAACGATTCTTTCCTGTGCTTCGAATCGTACCTGTACGGTTTGGTTGCAGGCTTGGAGCCGTACTCCCAACACCTAGACATGAAAGCTCCTTTAGAATCCAGGCTTGGGAAGTCTGGCAGACCGTGAGCCGCGCTCACAACCCCGAAACCCAGAACCCTCAACAATCCTCAAAAACCCTTCGAAGCCCCGCACAAAAAAAAAAAAAACAATTAAAAAGCCAAACCATAACTGCAGATGTCGGCAACTCGTGCTAACTCGTGCCAAGCAACCTTTTCATACTGAATTCGATAATGACGTTAAAGTTTTCAGGGCTTGCTGTTTTAATATGTTGTTCTGAAGGTTAGGATATGGGGCTTAAGGCAAACACTCTCACAACTCGGACAAGCCGGNNGATCCATGTGTGCGCAGTCGGTGTGACAAATTGAAAGCTGCCGATGGGCTTAAGGCTTAGGGTTTACTGTTTACGATGGTTTAAGCTTAGAGCGTCTTGGGTTCAGGGATTTGTTTTATCGTCCTCAGGGTTAGGATTTAGGGCTGAAGGTCTTGTTTACGGTGGTTCCAGGTTTGGTTTGGTGTTTTTCACTTTCACGCTCGCAAACGGCAGGCAAGAGTTCACGACAAGCCCAAGCTCGGAAACTGCGCAGCGCCGACAAGCAACGACAGCATCAAAGGCTTTTCGGGATGGGGGCTTGGTTTAAGGCTTGCCGTGACAATGCACGATGATGCCATGTACTGCGCTATGCGGAGTGCAGCAATGGCCCGACTATTCGGCCACCCACCCCAGGCCGCCGAAGTAATAGGTGCCCCCTCCCCACACTGAGTAAGTAAACGTGAGTTCAGGGTGGATGGTCGAAGCTGCATGAGTGCAAGTACAAAGTGTGATAGTGTCGAGAAAGGTACTGTATTTCGTGGCCCTGGTTGTACCTCCGGAGTAGTTGTAAATAGACTTAGTGTGACCTCCTGATTATAAAAGGTCCCCTCAATAGAGCTACTGTAAACTCGGCCCTGCACACAATAATGGACATGATAAACCCCCTCAATAGTCGTAAATTCCCGCCCGGATTTTTTAAGGTTAAGGGAAATAGACACTGCTGCTACAAACTGACGCCCTGGAAGAGGAGAGACAGAGACAGGCAACGTCAAGGAGACACAGAGAGGAGGGATAGCCAGCCGGCCACACATAAGGCATAGGGCTTAAGAGTTTTAGTACTGTACTACTACTGTACTACAACTGTACTATTACTGTACTACTACTATACTACGGCTGTACTACTACTGTACTACTACTACACTACTGTACTATTACTGTACTACTACTATACTACGTCCGTCCTACTGCACTACTACTGTAATTCTAGCTACTATACTACTGTACCACTACCGAGAGCCGCGGCCCCCAAACAACTTAGACCCCAACCCACCCAAACAAGTCAAATCATCAGTTCCAAAAACCACTCCCAGGTTGTTTGGGGGGTTAATAAACAGGAGGTCACATTAAACATCCAGCTGAAGGGGGAAAACAATGCCCAGCACTTTGGATCCCAACAAAAACTCAGTGCTGATCGTGATGAGGCCTCGAGCCGCCCCTCAAATGCTAAGCCCTAAAGTCCTAAAGACATGAACACCAAAAAGCCCCAAAGCCCTAAACTACATCAGTCACGAACAAACCCCGAGCGTCTGGCCGAGGGCCACAGTCCGACACGCCAAAACCCGGAAGCTGGCACAGGGGTTGTGAGGCCCGTGAGGTTTGACCGCCAAAACCTGTAAATGTTATCTAAGGTGGCCTCCGACCCACACCTGATCGAGAGGTGGGGATAACTCCCAAGTTCCAAAGCTCCCCTGAGTAGCACTGGACTGCTCTTGGCCGGATTTCCACGGGAAAGTCACCACCGCGGAGGTCGGCCAGGAAGAGCGCAGCATGGGGCAGGGAGGCTTTCTTGTGAAAGCTCCGCCTTGGGTCTGATCGGGGTTGTGGGGTTTTGTTAAAGGGCCCTACAAGTCCTACAATACCGGCTCATGAGCATTTTCAGGGGGGTTTTCGTGATCATGGAGCTTTCGAGGCTTCTGGTTCGGCTTGGCGGGCTGAAAGGCTCTGTTCTAAAGATTTATTGGCTCCCAAGATTGGGTCTTGAGGTTTATGTGGGGTTTAGGGTATGTTTGGACGTTGAAACTGAGGGCCTAACGGTAAGCCTCACGTTGTGATTCGGTCCATTGGCTTGAAGGCTTTACGCCACACCGTGCTCGATCCCATGACATGTTGAACTGGAGGTACAGCACAGCCTACTGGATCAATTTCGTCCCCGTGCTAGCAGGTGTGATGTGGTGTTCTGCAGCTTTGAGGGGCAGTGTGGGGCTGGATGGGATCTTTAGTGACTTTAGTGCTCGGTTTTTACGTCGGGTTTCGGGTCTGCTTGGGGCTTCAGCTGGGAGTCGCGAGGGGCTTCGGGAGATCAGGAGGTGAGCCTGTCCTTGCAAACTCACTCTTACAAGTCTCAGCTTGGGGTCGTTTTGCTTTTGGCTGAGCCCCGAAGCTGCTACATACCATGTTGCTCTGCTGCCAGAGTCGCTTAAGGTCCTTGGCCACGCACAAAGACGCCTCCGCGTGCTCTGACGGAGTTCAACGGCGTTCAACGGCAACCGAACCGTTCTCTCTCTGCTCCGAAACAAACTGGTCTCGAACCGCGCGAAGAAAAACGCAGCAAGATCTGCAGGGACATGGTGAAGGCTCGGAGTTCGGGCCGAAGAACATCCAACGCATCCGACGGCACCGCGAGCGGTCGAAAAGAAGGGCCGCCCCAGCCCCAGCACTGGCACGTTAAGGATACCTTCACTACCCCGAGTTTGCCGATGTCTAACACAGAACATAAGCGCATGAGTAGACTTGAAGCAGTTCCTGCCGCATGTTGACAGCCCAAGACATCAAGTGCGCCCCCCTTCTTGCAACAACAGGGTGAACATCGACCCCCAGCACCTGTGAGCCCAGCGAGCCCTGGCGCCGCGGCGACAGTGGCCAGCATTTAGGCGGCCTGGGCCGGATACTTCCTTATTGCACAGTGCTCGTCTACGACTCGTGAAAGCGCTGTTACTGTTGCTTGCTGTGCCACAGCTACCACAGTTATCGCCACGAAGACCGTAACTTTTGACTCACTGGACCTTGCAACACAGCAAAGCCGATCCGACCCCGTGAACCCCTCGGGGGCCTATGCAGCTGCGACAGCTCCTTCAGCGCCGACCGAGCCTTCGGCGATGGCGGGCCAGCGAGAAGAACTGGCCTGGAGAGACCGAGATTTGAGAAAGCGAGGATGTTTTTAGGGCACAGTTTATACCATGGATTCAAGCAGCAAAGAAAATCAAGCATCCATAGCAGTAAAAGCTGTCTTTCCTTTGGCAGCGCAGGGACTACATACGCTCGCATGTTGAACATCTACGAATCGGCTTAGTGCTCTTACCTTACTGCTGCGGAGCCGGCATGAGAGTCTGCTCCCAATCTGCCCGCAAAGGAGAGCTTGTGGCGAGCATTGCTTCCTCATGAATGCACCCCAAACCTGACGACCTGAAGCCGTCAAGCCCTGCAGCACAGCAACCCTCAACCAGGCAACTGGAAGCCTCCAAACATGAACCCCGAAGAACAACAATCTCAAGCCTTAAGCTGTTGAGACCCCAACAGCCCTGAAACCCTAGCAGCATTACTCCCTGAAGAGCCACACCGACCCAACTTCACGCAGGAAGCACCTAAAATCCTTTTTTCACTGGCTTGATTAGTGCTCGCCCGGCCAGATTCCCCCCAAATCCAAAACCTTAAAATCCCGAGAACCCAAAGAAAACAAGCAACCTGCTCGTGTCGGAGATGGGGCTCTCGTCCGGCCAAGCCTATCCAGGTCTGAAGCTTTCCAGCTTGAGGGGGGTATTGAAGATAGGCCTCGGGTGTAACGCCTTAGGGCTCTTTGGTTTACGGCTCAGGGGCTTTGGGGTTGACGGTGCTTAGGTGTTGGACCCAAGTTTTGCATGGTTGATTTCGAAATGAGCGTTCTCCGAAACTGAGGTGTTGTGCTTTTTTCCCTCCCACTTAGCTTTTGTGCTTGGGGCTTTGGGTTTACAAGTCAAGTCTACAGTTTGGGCTGCCTAGATTTGGACGAGTGATGTTCGATTCCCATGGTCTGGGCTCTTCAGCTTGCGGGGTGAAGAACTTCAGGATTAACGATTCAAGGAACTACGACTCGCTTTGTCGGTGTCATGTGCTGTTTTGCTATGCTGGTTACAACAACAGTCTTCGGCTTGGCGTAGGTTGTCGTTGGCTTCGGGTTTTAACTTTTGAACTTCCGGGGCTGGGACCTCCGGGATCTGGCTTCTCGGGATTTGAGGGTGCTGAGGTTTGTCTTCGTGGAGGTGAGGACTAGTGACGAGCTCAAGGGTCTGCTCCTGGCTGCCTCGTTTGAGTCATCTTGAAAACCTTTGAACCCGATACCCCAAGAATAAAGATTTTTAAAAAATTGCAAAAGCGCAACAACTTTGTCTATCTAGCCGGAGTGCTCCTCAATCTGGAAATCAAAATGAAGCTATGGGCCGATGTCTTCAGGCAGTTGGAGTTCCGAAGTTGAGCCTGGCAGATTGCCAAAGCCTTCAGGTTTCAAGACTCGCTCTCTACAACAAGCGTAAAACCTTTGAACTGTTGTTGACCCTCTGCCCTCTGTTAACACTGACTGAACCCTCCAAAATGCACCGCGGCCTGTGGCTGGCTGCCTTTGCTCCGGGACCGGGAGTCGCAGCTTTTGAGCTTCACCTCCAAGGCTTGATTGTTGATCCTATGATTTGGTACCATGACTCACACTCCGACTCTTGCTACCTTGCTGCTGCTATGACTGATGCTCTCGCTGCTACGAATAGCACGAGTCTAGGTAATGCCACTACCACTGCCCCTGCCACGACCACTACAACTATCATTGCTACTACTACTACTACTACTACTACTACTACTGCTACTGCTACTACTACTACTACTACTACTACTACTACTACCACGGCTACTACTGCTACTACTACTACNNGTCGTCGTAGTAGTCGTAGTAGTTGTAGTAGTAGTAGTAGTAGTAGTACTAGTAGTAGTAGTAGTAGTAGTCGTAGTAGTAGTAGTAGTACTACTACAGTAGTAGTAGTACTACTACTACTACTACTACTACTACTACTACTACTACTACTACTAGCGATAGCAGTAGCAGTAGCAGTAGCAGTAGCAGTAGCAGTAGCAGTAGCACTAGCACTAGCAGTAGTCGTAGTCGTAGTCGTAGTCGTCGTCGTAGTAGTAGTATAGTAGTAGTATAGTAGTAGTAGTAGTAGTAGTAGTAGTAGTAGTAGTAGTCGCAGTAGAAGTAGCAGTAGTGGTAGTGGTAGGGGCAGTGGCAGTGGTAGTAGTAGTAGTAGTAGTAGTAGTAGTAGTAGTCACTGTAGCAGTAGCAGTACTGTAGTCGTGCTCTAGTGCCGATTGTCTGAAAGTAGGGTATTTTTTGCATTGAAAGTGCAGGGAAGTTTGCCCAGTGGCTTTGCAATAATCAGAACATCTTGATCTTCATGATCTTCATCCCCCCACCTTCGTTCACATCATCATGCAGGTCACCATGCGGACCCCCCTCACGTGCGACCGCCATCATCGTAAGCATCAAGACAAAAACAAGAAGAACCAGACTGGCCTTTGGAAGCTTGCTCTTGACGTACCTGGACAGCAAGTGCGTCTTGCCGACCGTGGCGTCGCCCACTAAAACCACCTCCCAGGCGAACAGCTGCTGGGTCCAGGGTCAAAGATTGTTTAGTTTAGATCATGCGGTTCAGACCGTCTGGGTAACTTGCTTGAGTTTGCTCCAGTACAGTAGGTCTCTACTTACATCTTGCAGGACTGTGAGCTTGGGGAAAGCTTCGAAGAAACGTAAAGGATGCCATAGAGTGCGGACCTGCTGTGCCCCACAAGATCACATCTTGGGCTGCAGCGCTCGAATTTTGGATGAACCCTTTGTGTGGACAGACATTCGGCAAAGGAAAGCTGTTTTGCGGACTGTTCCAAACCCTCTGCCCCGTGACTGAGATTTTCCCAAAGGTTCGGCAAGTCTCAGCTTCGCCCAGTGCCTTGTAGAAATGATCATAGTCATCATCTCCCATCGCTCAGGATGGATGCCGAAGCGCTGGTTCTTGCAAGACTCCTGCATCGCAGCTCTCAGCCAAGGCTCAACGGGATATCACGATGTCTCGACAGTGTTCCTGCGCGCGAGCCGCTAACTAGATCCAGGGAGGAACACGTGCTGGTCAAGGCTGTTGCCTAATGAACTGGAAGTCGGACACGAAGGAGAGAAAGTGCAGAATCCCGACGGACTTTGACCCAAAAATTAGTAGAGCGAATTGAAATCCCCAACGCCCGAATTCCAACCGTGAGATCGGAGTCCTGGAAAACTTGATGCAAGAGTCAGAGCTGTCCTGCACGCTTGAAGCATGAGCATTCTCGAAGATTTTGCAGCATTTTGCAGCGAGAGTCCGTAGCGGCACAGACGGCCCCACCAAAACCACATTTGTGGCACTGGGCCCTTTCTTTTGAGGGCGGCTGGGTTGGGGCGCAGGGGATTGCAGGGGGCAGCATTGCTGCTGCAGACAGAAGGTATAGCAGCTACAGCATCTACGTATCAGCCAGGTCATCTGAAAGGCCAAGGTTGGTGCTACCAAACCCATTCTCCCGGAAATCTTGAAGCTTCCCACGACAGGTCCACAGGCTCTTCTACACAGTCAAACAAAAACACCTCGTTCTCATGTGGATTCTTTGGGGAGGTGTTTTCAAGCCGGAGCTGCCCGACTCTGACAGTGACATGGCTTCAAGTTCTAGGACCTACGAGCTGCAAACTGTCCGGAAGACTTTCTAGGAATGAAAGCAGCTGAAAACCATGCGGGACACTTGCGCACAGGTCAAGTTGGTCTAGCTTCATGGTTTGACATCGCTAGATTGCATGGACCAGCTCGCGAGCGCTGCCTGAAGCAAAGGTTGGCTCATCGTGCATTATCGGCTTCCGGGTAAACCCATGATGCAAACAGTTGTACTCATACTCGCATGTGACACAGAGATCCCGGAACGCGGACACGATCGAGTGACTGGTCTAGGCATCCGAACGTCGATCGAGCTTCGAGCGCAGGAGTCTACGCTTCGAAATGCTTCGTGAGCCCATCCTGGTTTCGAGAGCAGCGCTTCCCGTCTGGCCCACTCTTTGAGACTTCTACGGCTGCGGCATGGTCCCGAATAGCGGCAACGATGATGATGATGATGATGATGATGATGATGACGCCGAAGATTTTGATGATGACGGCAAGTGAAGTGACGATGGAGAGAAGAAGTCGGTGGATGATATTCTCATCCACATCCACATCCGTATCATCATCATCACCACCATCATGGTCATAGTCAGTATCATCATCAGCATCACGCTCATCATCACCATTATCATCATCATCATCACCACCATCATCATCAGGATGTTGCCCGTTGCTGTCACCACCACTATCATCGTACCAACACTGCCACCACCTTGGCGTTGAGGCAAGGCACAGCTGGCTTGCGATACATGACACATGCACAGTCGCGTCGCCAATCTCAGACTAAATCCAGGGGCGCAGAATTCTGAATCTTTAAATACACTGTTATTTAAAATAGTAGTTTGGGAATTAAATTAGATAAGAGCAATCAGCACCTTCATTGTGCCCTCTTCCAATCAGCCCTTAAACTTAAACCTGGATGTTCAAGTTGTATGACCTACCAGTTCTAAGCCTGCGCAGGCGCGGAGAAGCAAACGACTGTCACAAGCAGCAAGGATCAACTGGCTCAGTGGGTTCAATGGGCTACCAGTAGCGGATCGGATCGGGAGAATCGGGAGCCAGGTAGGAAAGTCTGCTATCCTTGAGCCTAGACACTGAACGCGACAAGCGATCGGCCGGATTACTTGTAGAGCTAGGACGCCCGCCGAAGCTGTGACTTCATCGGGAACATCTTGCTACAAGATGCAGTGAAAATACGTGTAGTACCTCGCACTACTGCTCCGGTGGGATTGCGCTGCAGGACGTGCTGATGCAACCATGGAACTCATCAGCCCAATGCGAAGCCGCCGCACCTTGCTGGCAGCTCGCGAAGCTGGAAGGCTCGCGAGTGTATCTCCACCCGATGGAACCTCCAAGACCATGTCTGGGGCATTGAAGGATTCGAAAGAAGGCTGCATGAGAACACTCTCCGAACATCTCCGAACAAGATGCAGCCTACTCTCGTGTTGAATGCCTCACCGCCCGCCGTTGCTGCCAGCAGCCCAGTGTCGGCCGGGCTGCCTGACACCTGAAGCAAGCGGATGCTCCGCATGATGTCGATGATCGGTCGCGATGCCGGCGACATACGAATCTCGAGCAAACACCCAGTTCAACAGTTCAACAAGGCCTTGCTGGCCGCGCGGCTTGCAGCACCCTCCTGCTTTGTCGGATTCTCATGGGGTGCAGATCTCTAGCTGCAATTTTGGGCCGCACTAGCTCTCTGTCTGCCTGCCAGGACAAGGTAGTCCATGCGAGGTAGATATCGGAGCGTTCACCAGAACAAGTTGCACTGTGGCCTACTCGAGAGACCTTCAAAGGACGGAGCTACGCAACTAAGACCGGGTGCCGGCGTCCGGAACGACGCTGTGCAACCAACTTGCAAACCTTATACTCGGAGCAGGAGCAGAGAGATCGATGCGACCTTTGTTCCAGTGACTTGTGATGATTTGTGATGCATTCATCTAGCTACCCAGTGGCCAAACCGACTCCCATGACAGGCTTCGTGATGCTCAGCCGTGCCTTGCTGGCAGTTCGAGAAGCTGGAAGGCTGACCGGCACCTCCGAGGCCATGCCCGGAGCATCGACTTACTCGAAAGCAGGCTGCGGCTGCATGAGAACAGTCTCCGAACAAGATGCAGCCTACTCTCGTGTTGCATACCACACGGCCCACCGTTGCTGCCAGCAGCCCAGTGTCGGCGGAGCTGCCTGACACCTGAAGCAAGCGGATGCTCCGCATGCTGCACCAGAGTGCATGCCGATGAATGTTCGCGATGCCCGCGACATACTTTCAGACTTTGAAGCAAGAGCAATTGCGCAGTTCTACCAGGCCTTGCTGGTCGCGCGGCTTGCAACACCTTCCTGCCGCGTGGTGCAGAGCTCTAGCCGCAATTTCGGGCTACTCAGCCGCACTAGCTCTCTGTGTGCCTGCCAGGACAAGGTAGTCCATGCGAAGTACGGTAGATATCGGAGCGTTCACCAGAACAAGATGCACACGATTCGAAAGAAGGCTGCATAAGAACTCTCTCCGAACAAGATGCAGCCTACTCCCGCGTGCATGCCTCACCGCCCACAGTTGCTGCCAGCAGCCCAGTGTCGGGGCTGCCTGACGCCTGAGGCAAGCGGATGCTCGGCATGCCCTATGTCAGGCTGCATCCGTACAACCTGAACAAGGCCTTGCTGGCTGCTCGGCTAATAACCGCAGCATCCAAGGTGGCCGCCTGCTTTTCCGGTTTCTGGGTGGCAGGTAGGAGATGCGCAGTAGCGCTTGTAGCATACCCCGCAAAAGATGCAGGTGTACGGTCCGTGGCTCTTACATGCTGGATGAACATCGGAGGTAGTTTTGGAAGGGGGAACAGCACGGTAGGAGGACAGGATTGCACACCAGTCTCTTACATGGCAGTGGGGCCTTTCAACGAGGCACATAGATATCCGACCTTTCGCGTTCCGATAATCTCAATCAGACCGGCTTTATGTAGCAAATCGTATACCGCATGGAAAACATGCAGTAATGACAGAGCCAAACTCTGTGAGCGCTGTTTGGTGCCAAGTCTCGAGGCTTCTGCGGACTGATGAGTTTTTGGCAAGGTTCAGCGTTGTGTTGCTCAAAGGTCGAAAACTCTTGCCCTTCTGCCTTGCTTGCCGCACGGCTTGCGATGCCCATCCCGTTGTCCGTACCAGTGGCCAAAGCCTGCGCAGTAAACATCCTTGCATTGGGTCTGCGCATGTTGTTTCGCTTCAAGGCTGCATTGCGACGCAAGACCCACATATTGCTCCAGCCAGTGAAATACTGTCCGATGCACCACTACTACTACTACTACTACTACTACTACTACTACTCCTACTCCTACTCCTACTCCTACTCCTACTCCTACTCCTACTCCTACTCCTACTCCTACTCCTACTCCTACTCCTCCTCCGGCTGCTGCTGCTGCTGCTACTACTACTACTACTACTACTACTACTACTACTACTGCGACTACTGCTACTACTGCTACTGCAACTGCTACTGCTACCGCTACTGCACTCCTTCTACTCCTACTCCTACTACACCTACTACTACGCAGACGACGACTTACTGACTACCGCTGCTGCTCCGGTTATTGATACTGCTACTACTATTACTGCCACTACC
>CAJNDV010036056.1:10715-22136 GCA_905221635.1 Symbiodinium sp. CCMP2456
CTGAGAAATCGTGCTTCCTCAGCAATGTGCTCGGAGTAGTGCGGCTTTGTTCGTGTAAGCCATTTTTTCTCGTCGTTGTCGGAGCACCACTGTGGCAGAGCAGCAAGATGAACTGCAAACTGGTGGCCGTGCTGTTCGCACAGCCTGGCTTCGGACGTAGGCAGGAGCAAATCGTTCCGATCCACGATCTTGCGCATGCTGTCGAGGGCCTCAAGGCACTTCAATCTCAGCTTTCTGTATTTGTCACGGTTTCCCAACTCGTCCCTGGTATCTCCCTGGAAAGGAACATCCAAGGTCTTGCAACGTTTTTTCGAGCTGGTGCAGGCAGTTGGGATGTCTCCCAAAAGTAGGACCGAAGTGTGATCTGCCAAGGCAGGTTTGAAACTCAAAACATCCTTTGAATCGTGCTTTTGATGAGGCCCTGCATGTCCGTGCAGCACAAAGGGATAAAACAACTCTCGCCACTTCTTCTGAAATTTCAGAGGGTTGTCTTGAGGCCTGGGATCGTCGGCTTTTTGACTCTGCCCCAAAAATCTCGTATCTGGGACTCTGTCTGCGCCGAAGACAGCATCCAACATGCCATCCGCCTCGGCCAAGGCAGAGAACCAGTGGCGCGGCAGAAAGACGGATAAAGGTGCTCGAGTGCTGCTCCCGCCAGCCGTCCCTTTCCTGACCACAGCACAGTCCACTTCCACAGGCTCCGGAATCCAGTCAAGACCTCGAAACAACTGGAGCACATCTGAGATCTCGCCCATGCCCAGGAGGATATGAGCTTGTGCCCAGCAGAGCTTGACCGGAAAGCGAGTCTTCTGCACTAGGACCCTCATCATCGAGAGCTCGTCCTCTACGTCTCTGTTGGTGCCCCCCCCAACCCATCACCGGATTTGGCCCTTTCGGCCATGGCACCTACCCTACTTGCAAAAAGCCCAAAGCTTCGGCCGAACATCACGAAGCTTCATGCTAGCATGCCCTCAACACAAAAAACCGGAAGGCAACACCCTGTGCTGAGCTTCAAGACTGCGCATGCATCGCCGTGACGACATTTGTTTCGGTAACTTGCTCGCTGCTGCTATAGACTCCGCACGAACGACTCTTAATCGACAGCAGTGTTGCCTCTGCTTTACACTGGCTCAGCGCCGCAAGGAAAAACTGCAAGTTTCTAGAAATAGCCTCTTTCAAAGGAGGTCTCAGCAGTCCTCCAGGGACAAACCCTCACAGCAGGCCTTTGCAACCTTTGCCGACCGACGGACCAAAGCGACGATCCTCTTGTCGTCCAGCTTCTTCGAGTGGAAAAGCTTGAGCACTGCCTTCAAGTCTTTCAACTTTGACTGGGTCCGTTTCTTTTCCGTGCCTTCGGCCCTTAGAATTTTTTCCTCCACAAGAAACTGGACTTCGGTACAGGCTCCCTTCGCTCTTACGAGTGCTAGGGCTAGCTTCGACTTGTCCACCTGGCCCGCTACCATTCCTTCACAGTTCTCCAACTGTCGCAGCGCCTTGGAGTCGGCGGCGGAAGTTCCCGAACCGATTGCCCCGGCTTTCGCAAAACCAAAGTCGTCGAAGGTGTGCTCCTTCTTCCTGTTGCCGATCAGTGCCGTGAGGTGGTCTTCATCGTCGCTCTTCTCGTTCTTCTTCTTGGCCTCGTCCAGGGGGAGGTCGAACTTGAGCTCCTGCTTCTGGTTCTCCAGGTCGTGGAGAACCTTGAAGTCGTTCCATGTGCACTTCCCCAAGTGCTGGATGACCTTAGCCATCTCATTCTTGGCCTCCGTCGTCTCATAATCCGCAACGTCCAAGAATTCGGGGAATCTCTCGTCTGCGGGGCACTTGCGAACAGCAATGGTGCCTGCAAGCACCCTCGCCTTCAGCTCTCTGGGTACATACTTCATGTTGAGCATGAACTGAAGAGGCTGCCAAACCGCCTTGTGGCCCTTGACAGTCGTGGTGCTGAACTTCGCCATGTGGTCCTGGTAGGGTGCCGACTTGCTGTTGCAGCCGCCCACAATCCAGGAGATCAAGAGGCTCCTGGCCTTCTTCTTTGCACCAATGCCTCGGGTTGCCATGGCGTAGGCCTCCTGGTCGCCACAGCCTTTTTTGTCCGCCTCGAACTTCTTCCGCAGTCGCATCTGGTCTTTGTCGCCCAAATTGTGCATGTACTCCGAGACGTAGTTGGGGTCATTGTTCTCCAACTGTGCAAGGGCAACTTCGGTCAAGGCCTGGTTGTCCTGGGTCTTGCCGACCTTCTCCTCGGCTTTGTTCTCTGCCTTCGGCGGTTTTTCTCCCTTCTTGGGCTTCGTGGTAATTGGCTTCTCTCCCTTCTTCGGTTTCGTGGTGTTGGGCTTCTCTCCCTTCTTTGACTTGGTCGTGGTCTTGATGGCCTCCATGATGGAAGGCTTCTTCCACACAGCCGTCTTCGCCATGACTTGCAAAGGGCTGGAAAACTAAGGCAGTTACTCCTTCAAAACACAGAAGCTGCATACCAAATACTCGACACAATCTTTCCTGCATCTGATCCTCGATGTGATCCTCGACGTCCAAGCCAAGCTCATGTTCCGTTCCGTTGCGCGTTACGTTCTGGTTTTTGTTCGGGGGTCATATTTCGCCCGTCCTTCTGGAGATAGGAGAAACCCAAAGCTAAAACTGTTGGGAATTACGTACATGACTCATGTGACTGAATGAAACAATGAATACACCAAAACTTACTGTAACAAGCTGCAAATCATACTAGCAACATTGAAACTGCTGTAAAAACAGGTGGAAGTTTAATGAACATGTGTACAGAAATCATAACGACAGCCAAAAAAACATGGTCACCATCCAGCTTGATATGAAATGTATGGGTGACAACAGGGAAGCTATACTCTATGAAAATCATTTCGTCTTAGTGTGCTTGAGTAGGCCTGCTTTGCCCACAGTTTTGTCACACTCGTTCACTACTGTACTATGTCACGTCGGCAATGTTGACAACACATTTCTGCCTCGGCATTCCTTGGTGCTTTCTGCATTTGCATGCGCTCGACCCCCTGTTCGGTCTGCTTTCCCTCGTGCTTGACCATCTTGCTCAAGCAACATACAGGCTGGGTCTGATACAGACGCTTGACACAACATCCATAATTCACGGTTGATTCATGTTTGCTACACCCGCTACTTTTGCGACCACTTACAAAATATCAGCATAAACACAAAACCTGTGAAGGGGGATGGGAAGAAGACATGTGTGTGTGTACATATACTTATATCATATATCATATATATATATATATAACATATGTACACATATGCATACGTTTGTAAATATATGTAGAACAAACACACACACACACACACTCTCTCTCTCTCTCTATGTAATACATACATACACAAATACGCACACACACACATACATACATACATACATACATAATACATACATACATACATACATACATGCATACATACATACATACATACAACAAACATACAAACAAACAAGCAACCAAACATACAAACAAGCAAACATACATACATACATACATAAATACATACATACATACATACATACATACATACATACATACACATACATACACACATATATATATATATATATACATATGCATATGTATATACATACCGACACATTCATATAAGTATATATATATATACACACATAGTTAACATAGTTATGTGTATCTATGCGCGTATTATCATCTAATATGTATACGTTGCATGTGTGCCTCCGCGCTTGGCAGCGAGCACGTAGCAGTTCCCACAGCCCATGCCTATACATGTTCTGACTCTGAACCGCTTGCGAATTCCACTCGAGGCGCGGAGGCACGTCCTTTCGCAGCTGCCACTGCGTGGCCCTTTCGTTGAGCTGATGCTTCGCGACGGGCTCTGTCTCAATGGGCTTCGGCGGCTTATCCAAGTTGGCCAGATCGAAGAGAGGCCTCTTCGGCTGCCTCTCCTTGGCCTCTCTGCCCTCCTTTTCGGGCACTGCTGCAAGGGCCCCCTCGTGCGCGTCGGCTAAAGCACTGCTGGCCTTGCCACCTTTGCCACGGCCCGGCTTGGACCAACACTCCTCGAAGTAGGCGAACTGATTCGAGCCACCTGCACCGCAGAACTTCTGAAAGAGCTCGTCGAAAGCCACAACATCAGCTTTGCTTGTGGAGCCGCCTGGCGCAGCCAACACCTGCGATGCCTGCATGTCTCCCAGAGGTACCAAGGACTCGCCACCCACATTGGCGTGGCCGGTGGGACCCTTCCGAGACTCGGAAGATGGTGCCGTGCTCGATTCTACGGCACTGCAAACATCCTCATCTGGCGGACCAAAGTCGGGCATTTCCGCAGCTTCGGGCTCGAAGGCGTTCCTGGGGTCAGCGAAATTAAGGCAATACAGCCAGTAGGAATGAAAAGAACATGGTTATGGGAGCCTGTTGGTAGAAGCTGCTAGAACCAGTAGGAGTGGCAATCGCAACCGCAAGAGCAACGCAAGAAACAGTCTCTGTAAGAGTTAACACAGATCGGCTTAAGAGCGAACGTTTCTAAAAAGGCCTAGGCTTCGCCGGCGGTGGCTGCGAGCAGGCCGCCAAGGCCTCTGACGTTCCAGGCCCTGCGAGAACCGCGACGCCCAGCAACTCTTCCAATGCTTTCCTGTCGTCTGATTGGCTGGCGGGTGTGTGTATGTGTATGTGTGTGTGTGTGTGTGTGCATACGCGTGTGACCCTCTGTGTCTGTGCACCTTCGTGTCTGGTGTCCGTCTGTCTCTGTGAAGTTTTTTCTTTGTTAATTGGCTTGCTGTCCTTTTCGTTTGTGTGTTGCGTGAGAGAGTGCCGCATTCGCGTGCATTAGTCTCTGGGTTACGGCTTGCGCTCGGATGTTTCAGACACGTAGGACGACAATGGAACAGGCATCAGCTGCAAACAACGAACCCTATTCTCAGACTCAAGGCGTAGCTTTAAGCATTGAAGGTCAGTGCTCTGCATGATTTGCGTTGACAAACGATAAGCTTCCGTCAGGTCGCCCACCGTGGCGCAAGCTGAGAATAGCACAAGCCGTTACGAAGTGTGGGGATGGTGCATATATTTCATGATGGCAGGGATGAAGTTGGCAACAGCTGTGACGACAGAGATCCTGTTCATGATGATGGCATAAAGCATGATGACTCCAATGATGACCATGATTCTGATGATCTTGGTCTTGCTAAATGCTGGTGATGACCGAGATGGCCGGATCAAAAGTTGAGGGTGATGCCGACGACCACCACCCCGAGGCTGTTAGTCACGATGGTGGTGGACAAAGTGATTCACATGCTTGGTAATGCACAGGCACAACCGTTGTAATTGTAAACAACATTCGACTGGGCATGTCAGTTTCCACTCATATTCTGGCCTTGCTTCTGCAAGCTTTTGTAGTACGTACCTTACATAAGATCATCGGGGCAGGGCGGGTGTCCTCGCGAGGCATCACCACTGCATTTATCAAGTGGGCCACCACCGAGAAGTGATTACCGAGTACGGCCTTCAGCATCACAGAATGCGGGTAATCTGGGCAATACGCATATGTGGGCAACATGGCTGTAAAGTTGAACCAAGCGGTCTTGAAGTTGATGATAGCGAGGTGGCGATGGAAGGAATCAGTGAAGCGATAGACCGTCTCATTGCGACGATGACGACTGGGAGAACATGTCGCGATTGCGAATGTTCTGACATAATGAACTCGATGCTACTGCTACCGATTGTGATGATCATGACAACATGTGCGCTGACATCGCTTTCAAGTTTCTACATCTTCCTCGTCAGACCCAACACAAGCCCAGCTGATTGCTGCAACAATCGTAATCAGACTTTGGCGTCAGGTTGTAAGGCTCGTACCCTATACTTAGACTGCAAATTCTGCCTACGCACTTGCTTTTCTCTTGCCCATGCTGCGGGCTGACGTGAGTTTTCAGCTCTTGAGGATAAACGCTGGTCTTTGTAGCTGGTAGCGCATTTGAGAGCAAACAATGCTTTGCATGAAGTTCTTAAAATCAATTATCGATTGAGACTCCCAGAGTGAAGAACGAAGTATGCAGCCCGAACCAAAAAATCCCCGAGGTAAAACACCCCAGAGCAGCAAACCTCCATTGTGCCAAGTTTCGGCATTGTGAAGGAACTTTCTCCCCAAAGCTGGCGCCGAAAGCTGTCCAATTCAGGGCAGAGCCTCGACAATTGTGGAAATGTGGCTTTCGGCTCGGCCTGGCCTGGTGAGTGGTGAAACCCAACGTCTTCAGGAGTGACACTGAAGCTTGGGCTCTTGACAGCTGCTGCGGCGGCATGCACTGCCCCTTCTTTACTGCTGTGGATACACTGATAGTTTTGATACTGACACCTCCCCTTTGTTTTTATGTGCTTATCTTCGTCACTGCAAATACGACGGCTTCTGACTCAGTCGATTAGCTTCGTCGCTTTACGTTCTCCTGACATATTACGGTCCTCAAATTCCCGTCTCACTTTGGACCTGGATTGTTCGATCTTGGCTGCAGCCGAAGCTGGCTCTCCGAGGCCAACAGAACCCGCCGGGAAGGAACGCCCGTCCTGCAAAGAGGCTGCTTCAAATGATGAAACGGCACGGAACGGAAACTTGGAACGGCGATGACGATGGTACCAGAGACTGCTGCGGTTTTTGCTGCTGATGTTGCTGCTGATGATGTTGTGGTTGTTTTGTTGCTGTCGTTGTTGTACTTGCCTTGTTTGATGTTTGCTGTGTGTGTGTGTGTTTTAATGCTGTTGTTGTTGTTGTTGCTGCTGCTGCGGTTGTTGCTGTTGTTGTTGTTGTTGTTGTTGTTGGTGTTGTTGTTGGTGTTATTGCTATTGCTATTGCGATTGCGAATGCCATTGCTGTTCGTGTTGCTGTTGAAATTGTTATTGCTATTGCTATTGCTGTTGCTGTTGTTGTTGTTGTAGCTGTTGATGTTTGTGTCGTTGCTGTTGTTGTTGTTCTTGTTCGTGCTATTGATGTTGCTGCTGTTGGTGTTGTTGCTGTTGTTGGCAGCTGTTGTGTCTGCCGCCGCGGAGCGTGGAACGGTTTCAACTTCAGGGCTGCAATGTGCTAAAACTCGAATTTTGGGACATGGCTGTCTGGACAAAAATCTGCGCTTTGCATTTCGTATCGATTTTTGACCGTGCTTTCCTGAAAAAAACATGTTCGATTTCAGGGCTGCGCTGTGCCTAATCTCGATTTAAGTATTTACATTTATCCGTGGTTTCAGCGTTTCCGTTTTTTGTATGCAAGTCGGCTGCTGTTTTGTCTGGACTTGCTGTGTCTGTGATTCTTGTTGCTTCCGTGCAAGGGCGGGGAGGGGTTGGATGAGAGGGGGGGTGCTAACGTCCCTGCGAATGCGGCTTGCATCTGGTGTTTCCTTTTTTGCTCCGTGCAGGGGTGGTTTTGCGGAAGCGTCGTAAATACCATCGCCAGCTCCAAATTTAAAGTTGCACCAATAAAACAGGTTGCCTTGACCGTGATGGCGATGGTGATGATGATGATGATGCTGTTGCTGATGATCATGATGTTGATGCTCCTGATTACGATGATGTTGGTAAGTATGATGATTATGATGATAGTGATGTTGATGCAGTTGCTTGTTCATGCAGAGGGTAACGACGGCGATGAAAATAGCCATGAAGATAACAGTGATAATGACAATGTTTCTCACTCTTGTTGCTTTCTTGTTACTTGCCCCACGCTCCCACTACAAAACTCTCGCGTTTTGTGGGCTTTGCAAGCAAAGCCGTAAACATGAACGCAAAAATGACGACATTTTCGCAAACAACAACACGAACACCAAATAACAACAACACGGAAACTCCAGGGGGAACAAAACTCCAGGTTTTGAAGCTTCTGAAAAATATCAACCAAAATAAGCAAGGACACACCCTCCGCGGTGGCAGACGCAACAGCTACCTTGTTATTGTCGTTGTTGCTGCTTCTGCCGTGGGCGGCGGTGGTGGTGTTTGTGGCGGTGCTGCTGTTGGTGGTGGTGGTACTGTTGTCGTTGGTGTTGCTGTTGTTGCTGTCGTTGCTGTCGGTACTATAGTTACTGCTACTGCTGTTGCTGCTGCTGCTGCTGCTGCTGCTGTTGCTGCTGCCGCTGCCGCTGCCGCTGCCGCTGCCGCTGCCGCTGCCGCTGCCGCTGCCGCTGCCGCTGCCGCTGCTGCTGCTGCTCTTGCTGCCGCTGCTGTTGCTGTTGCTGGTGTTGAAGTCCCACGGCCCAAGGCAAAGTGCCCTGTTCTGTGCGGTGTTGTGGTTTGGTCGCTTCCTTTGACCTTATGGATCTCCTCGAGGAGGAGGAGGAGCAGATTGAATGTACACCTCTTGATGCCACTCGTCATGGGGATCTTCCTCCAGGCGCTGCAATGCCCAAAGACCCTCCGCCTCCACGACCAGTTAACTTGCCTGTCGGAACCTCCAGCACCGGTATGGGCGCCTTTGTCAAATGGGGCGAACGATGAGCTCAGGGACTGGGCAAGAGATCGCAGCCTTGGCCCACAGCCGGTACGGCGAAGGACCGCTGCTTCAGAATAGGATTTTTGAGGGTCGTCCAGGAGCCCTGAGTTTCGCAGCACCACATGAATGGCAGAGACAGCGATCACGGCGAGCAGCGAGATGAGAATCTCGGATCCACAGGATCGCCTTATCGCTCCCGAAGCCTGCGCTTTCAGAGGCCAGTCCATCCGCACCTACTCGGTCCCTACCTTAAATACCTGAAGCCCGTCAGGTATAGCAGACACCTGCCCAGAGCCAGCGGATACCTGGAACATGCGGTCCATGCCTGCGGCGCCGCGTCACGCAGAGTAAACAGGAATTTTAAATCGCCCAAGCAAAGAAGCTCCAAATCAAAAAGCCTAGTAATCAGCACATCCCAGTAAGTGGCCGACCCGGTCCCGATTCCAGATTCTATCTCTCGTGCCTCAGGTTGCGACCAGGCAGAGAATGTCGGGTAAACAGGCCAAACTGGCCCGGCCCGCTTGAAGCTTTCCCTGTAGGCTCTGGAAGACTATCGGGCCATTACCCACTCTTTGCCGTTATGCAGACAATGCCGTTCTTCAGCCATCAGCGCAAGAAATTGCAGTGCACTAGTACCGTACTTGCTTGTCCAAACACAAAGGATGCCCTACCTGCGGTCATACTTTACGGTTGCATTTATGCTCGTTCTTCGGAGAAAAAAGGGACCAAAAGTTGATCCAGAACATTGTACCCGCGTACGCCGACGACTGTTGGGGAGCATGGGTGATAAGATGCCGCAAAGACCTTGAACAGGCTAGGCTTGACCTGGAATTTGGAACTTATCTGGGGAAACGCTGGGAACGGTGAAAAATGACCATAAACTGAAAAAACTGCCGCACTATTTCACTTGATCGGCAAGGAAGCTGCAGCAATCAAGCATGAAGTCACCTACCGCAAGGTTGGCGTCTTGCATCTCCGAGTTGCTGTACATGGTCGTGATTGTGGGGAAAGCAATGTGGGGAAAGCAAGAACATGAGTACTTGGGGTCTATAGTCTCTTATCATCGAAGGCTTGACGAGAACTTAACACACCGCCTCAAGGCCGGTCAGGCCACATATCACGGTCTCGGCAAGACCTTGAATGGCTCGCATCACTTGAGCCAAGCACACCGGATCAGGCTTTGGCAGGCATGTGTTTGCACCAGCGCCTTGCGTTCCCTTGCCGGTAGCGGGTCTCTCAGAGCATAGAGCTCGGCTGCGTCACACCGCCAGTACCTCACCGGATATTACGGTTTCCACTTCCGTCTTGCAACACTTGAGGCTGTCTCTGACACACCGGAGACCATCTTGAAGCAGGAAGCCAGGTTTCTCAAGGATGCGGTAGCAACACCGCCGGTGATTATAGTTCCCCGCGTTGCACTGACATGTTATTATAATGAGCGAAAACGCGACGAGAATACATCGCAAACTTGTTCATAAAAACCTTGCCGGCGCATGCCACCAGAACTCCCACTGTGTTCCAATCTTTTTCTCATGAATGCCACAGTTAGATTGCGCGCCAGACAATTCTACAGATGGAGGCACTGTAGACAGCATATCGAAAGCGGGGCCGGCCCCCACGACCTACGCGGAGATAGCTTTTTTCGATCCCTGTATGATGAAGCTCAGGCCCAGGGGTCGATCGCTGCACCACTCACAGCTCAAGATGCGGTTTTTGGGGGTGAAAATGTGGAGCACCTCGACAGAATCCAACATTTCAGCTCAACGCCGGGACTTCAGAAGGCTGAGACCATGACAGCCCCCACATCCACAGATCATCTGACTGTACGAGGCTTTCTCGACCGTTTCCGCAAAAGCGGCAACACATCTGATGAGAGTGTCGATCGAGAAAGACAGTCTTCATCAGCCCAAGCTGGCTAAGTTGGTGGGAATCACCTATCCACGTCGATGAACGAGGACCTGACACACATCCATAATGAGAATAAACTTCCCCTAACATAAGCCTAGCAAACAGTTGGAGAACGGCGATAGCTTCCGAAGGTCTTGTGGGAAGGATCAAGGACGGCACACAGAGCTGTTCGCATGTTGGGGTTCGGACTCTTGGGGTGGTCGGAGCCTTATCGACAGCACGAGGTAGCAGAGTTCATCGATCACATGCATCCTAAGTTAGACAAGCAAGCGCTGCATGGTTCTTGGGAGTCGCGCAGTGTTGGTGGCAACGGGATAGGAATCATTACGCAGTCTTTAGTCACAAAGTGTGTTCCTTTGTCACTGCCGAATCAGGTGGGATCCGCCGACCAGTTGGATCTGCAAAGTTTGACCAATGGCTGGGTCAAACAACGACAGCCTTACCTCACCCCTCAGATTCTGCGTATCCCGGTGTTCACAACGGCCGACAACCTTGATGTAGTCTGGCAGGCTTACCAACTGTGGGGACGCATATAACACCATGGCTCAGTGTCCACAGCGGGCCACTACACAGCAGTCCTGGACTCGGCAGGTGTGTACTGCAAGCATGACGATGGAAAAGAACCGCAATCGCTTGATTCTACAGGCCTTGAACATGTCAGCACAACCATGTATGTCATTTTCCTGACGAACATCTCAGCTGATCGAGCCATAGATGTGACTGTCGGCACGGAGCCCACGTTACGGAATGTCGAAGGCACAGCGCAAGAACACTTCCGTGCCCTTCCTTATCGAAGCAGACCTCAACTGTGTGGCGAGCCAAAGCTGACATGTTCTTGCAACGAGTTCAGCTGGAAGCACTGGCAGAGGCACTGGAGACGATCCAACAGACATTGACTCGGCTCTCTGACAGAGTTACCATCCTCGAGGATCGATTGGCAATAGCACGCAAGACCTGGCTGTTGTTGACAATGACACGTATCTGGGAACGGCGAAATGTGATAACTTTAGCGTAAAAGTGTTTTCCTTTCGCGGCTACTTTAGCGGAGCTTTCGCG
>CAJNDV010036057.1:308-23869 GCA_905221635.1 Symbiodinium sp. CCMP2456
AGACCCTGCGCTCTTTAAAACCCTACCACGGCCCTAAGCACGGGCCTAGGATGGATGCCCCACTCAGAGCTGGGAGTCTCTGGAGGGATCGTCGTAGGAGCCGGACTCCGCCAGGGCCGGTCTTAGGTAGGAAAGCGTGGGGCTCTGGCCTCCTGCCTGGAAGGCCATCGCGCCACTGCTGCGCCTCTCACCCTGTGTCTGAGTAAATTGACTGATTGCACGCGAACATAACCCCCCGCGCTTAAGAAATGTAGGAGTGGCAGGGGGCACATAATTGTAGGGCATGTTTTCCTACAATTGCCAGTGTCCGTGTCCAGCGGAAATAAGCAGGGGTATGCGTGGCTTGCCCTGCACGAGGTAGCCCAGACAGCCATTGAGGCCTTGTTCTGGTTCCATTGAATACCGCGGGAGCGTTGCGTGTTGTGTTGTGGGAACAGACGCACGGTTCTGCCAAACCAGAGTACGTCAGTTCATGCATGATGCGAAATTTCAGGTTGCTTGGAGCGGGCACCACTGGTGCGCCTCTCGCAGTTTGCTCTGGGTTATGGAGACTGACATGAAGCTGACGCTGGGCATGCTGCAGACCCTTTGCAATCCCAATACCCGACTCAGACTTTGCCACATGCTTCCGTGCATGTCGAGATGAAGCTGGGTTTCGGGAAAGTTGTTTCAAGGCGTTCCTTTCCTCTGTGCCGAGCTGATGCTGGAGGCCGCCTCCGCGGAGGAGGCAAAAGTGTCAAGGCATCCGACTAGGGCAGCGATCGACACCACAGGCATTAGGACGACATCTCCGTGGCCAGAGTCTACCAGCAACATTGCAACATTGATTGCGTCGAAGGGATTCAGAGAGACTTGAATAGTTGCCGGCGCCAACCGACCGCCCGCCGCCAGGAAGACTGGCGGAATCAGCAACGCGAGGCTGCGCAAGTGGCTGGACAGCGGGGCCGCCCCGGCACCGGCAAGACACCTTCCCAACCCTAATTCGCTTCTCCACACCACCTGGTCGTGCAAGTGTTCTGGCTGCCGGCGCACAAAATGTTCTCCAAACCGCTGTTGGAGACCGAGTATATACCTGGGAAGCCGCTCGTGGAAAACGCCTTATAGTTGCTGATTCACCCCTTGCAAGAATTGTTGTTGTGAATTCCTGGGGCGGAACATTGCAGAGAGACATGGATGTGATGAACAATAGGATGGAAAACAACGGTCGGATCGGAACACATATGGGTGGTTGTCAAAATTAGAATAGTAGGTGCCGTATTATATTACGGACCCAAACCATAATTTTGACAACCACCTGAGTAAGTGATCTCGTTCAGTGTCTACGATACATCAAGATGCTCAGGCGCTGGCCATGAGTCGCGGATTGCCGAGCAGAAGGCTTTGCTCACATATCCCGAACACAAAGGAAAGCGGATATTGTCCCAATATCCCACGCAGGCTTTGCCAAATGCTTCTGTGCATGTTGAGTTGAAGCCGCCTTTGAACATCATCCCTGGACGAAGCCTTCTGACGATGTGTGCGGGTAGCCGTCGCGTCGGTCATGGCCACAGTCAGCTCTCTGCAGTCGTTCAGACACTGCCATGTTTGTAGAGCGGATCAGGAGTTGCCTTGACAGCCTTGACACCAAAAGTTGCAACCCTTAGAGCCCTGTTCGGGCGCTCGCCTGGCACATTAATTCTGGTGAAACCGAAAAAGCAGTTAGTCTCGAGGAGCCGACATGCCCGAGGCAGTCAGTAAGTGTTGAAACTCTCGCGGCAATCATCCAGCTGCTAGCGGGCCCTAGCACGGGTGGGCCCTCGGAGGGGCACGGGTTTGGGTTTGGCGGTGCATGCATCAACTGACGTGCACTGGTTTGGTGGCACCGCGCGTGTTTGGGCTGATGCGCCGGCTGAGCTGAGTTGAGTTGCCATCAACTCAATTCCATCAATCAACCAATCAATCCACCTGCGGTACAGCCATGCAGGGTCCCGTCAACTTCATGAGCCCAAGCCACGATCAAGGCTCCAATGCCCACTGATCGAGCATCTGTTGAGAGTGCGCGTGGCGGCGATGGACATGCCGATGCTCAGAGAGGAGCCGATTGCAGAATCTTGCCGAAGGCTTTCCATGCTTTCTTTTCTTGTGAGCTCCTGGGGCGCAACATTGCGGCGAAACGTTGCAATCTTGGAGTGCAGTCCAAGCACAGATTCCGCAGTTGTAGAGTCTGCCAATGTCCGTCGAGTCATTGCCTTGCAGCCAATCCAGGGCCTGCCGCCGACGTGGCGGCTGAACCAGAGCAATGAGGTCACCTGAAACCAAGTTTCAAGAAGCCCTGGCAACACTCGCCGCAGTACTTGTAGCAGCCTTTGCCGTCGAGCGTTGTCGTGTGCATTGTAGGAAACATGCTCACCACCTCGCTCTTGGCCTTGGCAGCTCTAGCTCGCCGACTTGCTCCTGCCAGCACGTTCCGCGCACTGGGCTCCTCCAGAGAGGGCGTCTGCGGAAAGTGGCAGCTGCCAGGCCGAAGTGTGAATCCGGCTGCCGAGCCATCAGGTCACATGAACCCTTGATTGGGCCCCAGTATCTCTGGCACAAGCACAAGAAGGTGAGTGCAACGATACTGTCTTGCTGTTCGGAAGTTGTCAGAAGCAGCGCATGCTGTGAGTCCTGTTGCACAATGTAGTTCACGTGACAGTTGAACAAGACGGTAAGCAGTGGATAAGAGTGAAATAGCTGGTGGTTTATCTGGCATCGGTTCGCTGTTGTCGCTAAATTGAGACTGCTCTGATGGTTCTTGAGAGTTGTTTGTTGATGGTTCCCGATCCTTTGTTAGCCTTTGCAGTCAAGCAAGTCAGGAGGCATTCCAAGGCAAGAATGTTCCGGGATCGAAGGCAGCCGCATCCAAGGGCACCCAGCAGAGGGAGAGCTTCAAGCTTCCACAAAGGTCAGTCTGTTGTTCTGGTGGGATTCGAAACACAGGCAATATAGGAGGAGGTGATGGGGACATAAGTATGATCAGCTCGAAGCACGTGGAACTTCAAAGCCCTGCAGTGTCCCTGCATGTGCTCGGAACTTCGTGGAATGAGCAGCTTGGAGAGATTCTGTCTCCTCAGACCCTACGCGGCGCAGCACGAAGTTCCCGCTAATTGAGGGCACAACCCAGTGTCGGCGCTTTGCGGGTTGCTCCTGCTGTGTGTGCCCGGTTTATTAAAGATTGGGTGTCTGCCCTGGCTAGAGTTGCTTTCGTAAGTCCTGAGCTGAAGCGATCAGTCTTGATCCTCAAGAGTCGCCAGTTTCACCTCAACCGGCAGCAAGCAAGGCGCATCCTGCTTGCAGTGTGCCCTGAAGCAGATGGCTTGTTGCCACATGGAGCACTTGGCCACATCCCCTCGTAGCTATTGAGGATTCTGGCCTGTGCCTCAGCGGAGCACAAGGCAAAGAGAGAGCGGTTGGAAGAAGATTCTGGCGGGGACCGCTGTCCACGGACGGAGCTAGGAGAGTGCAAATCGGCGGCAGCATGAAGCTGCTAGCGAGGCGGACCTACACTGTCGGATTTTACAGAGTGGCACGTATGCCTCCTTCGAGCCCCTGAGCCTCTGAAAGCCTGATTTCTGCCGCAGTTTGTGAAAGTCAATGTCTGAGCTCCCTCGGGCATCATGGGCTTCACCCTCGGCCTGTGCTTCGTTCTTGTGCCGGTGGAAGGCTTTATGCCCCCGTACCAAAGCGGACGCAGGGAATCCGCAGAGGACGGGGACCTCCGTGTTCGCGGTTTGGTGGCTCCCTCCCCAAATCTTACGGTCCTCAGTCGCCTTCTGCCGGCATTTCGGGTTTGGACTGGCCTTAGCCCTGAGCCCCCAACAAATTCAGAGCGAAGATGCGTCTGCACTGTGCATGCCGCTGTACGCCCGGTATCCACCGCAGATGCTGGATGTTTGCAGCGGAGAAAGAGGGGCGACAGCTGGCACTTCTCGTGCAATCAAAGTCAGTGGCAGGCTGCTCCTCTGAAATCGAAACGGGGTCATTTGCAGACTAAACCGTAATTATGCAGCTCTGATGGGCATTGGCAACAGCGCTCGTGCTTGCAGATGCTTACCTTGTTTGGGAGTTCACCTTTCAGCAGAATACCAGCATCGCACTTAGATAGCCGCACAGGTGCGCAGAAGCTGTGCCTGCTGGAGCCTCTTTGAGCTGCTTGACCTGCCAGAGAGACCGCAGACGCTTCGCACCAACACGTGACGTTGTGCCTCTTCTGGTGCAGGGAACAGGCAGCCTGAGGGTACACTAACAAAGGAGAGTCTCTCAGAAAATCTCGTGGGCCAAGGCAGCTGCGCAGTCGACGAGCCCTTGCTCATGGGAAGTCTCAGTCTTTAGCAGTTTCCCTGCAAGATTTAAGTCTGCCGAAGAGGCCTCGCAGCTGCCGGAACCGTGCAGAGCCAGTTGAACTCCCGCCTCCTCGGGTGGTCTTAGTAGTGCTGTGACATGTGCGATGCTGTGCTCTACGGTCACGGCTGTCACGGTTGGTGCCGTCCAGCAGCTCGGGGCGGCGCCAGCGTCTGCAGCCGGGGTAGCCATGCAGTTGCTCATGGGCGTAGGTTTAAAGCCAAGTGCTAAGGGGCTGAGAAAAAGGGGTTCTGTAGCTCGCCGCCTGCACATGGAGAAGCGCTGAGACAGCTTCTCCAGCTCTGAGCAAGGGCAGCCAGTAATGTGAGGCCCACACTCAGAAGGCAAATCTGCAGTGGCCGAGCGGCAGTTATCTCTGTCTGCGGTTCCGGCTCGTGGTTGGAGCTGGTTGCAGCATGACTCGCTGGCGTGCTCTTGGACCAAGGCTTTGCGCAGGTCAAATCGTCCAGACCGCAGAAAACGGGAAGACCACTGCAGCGTGAGCTGCAGTCCCTGCATGTGTAAGATTGGCGAATGCACTGTGCGAGTCCTGCGCAACTCCTCGCCGGGTTGCGGCGAGCGAACTTTGCGAGCTTTGCGTTACCCAGCTGGGGTCGGCAGACGCCCGCCGGACCTCGCGGCCTCGCATGTCTGCTTTGGACAGTTCGAGTCGCCATGGAGCCCGGTTTTAGGTTTGCGGTTGGACGCTTGCCGAACCTGTTAGGCATTTTAGGCCCTGACACCAGTGACCAGAAGTGTCTGTCGGTAGGTGGACTGTGCTTCGAAGCCGCAGCTTAGCGGCTTAGCATGGCTTAGCGGAACCCAGATGACGTGCCGAGAAATGTGCGTTCGCACTGGACTTTTCCAGAAACGGCTTCTTACGGCAACGGGCCATAGAGTCGAAGTGCAAGCCTCGCCAATCAGCTGTCAGCGTCCAATGGACTTCACCTTCGAAACCCCTCTCGGCCGAGAGTCCGGAAGTTGAACCGTAAGGCAACCGGCAGCAAACGATCTGCTCAGGCCCTGGCCCTCCCTGGCACTCCCTGGCACTCCCTGGCCCTCCGGCGCTCGGAGCTTCCCAGATGTCTACTGATGAAATCGCGTTTAGACGGTCAAGCTTTCGTCCTTTGCGCTGCCGGCTTATCCTGGCTCCTTGCCATTGTAACTCCCAAAACTGTCAGGAATGATGGCGCAGTCAGCCGAAGGCCATCGAGGCAGCTGTATAAGACTGTCCTTTGCGGCACTCAAACCAGGGCCCAGGCGGCAAGACTTCGAGTTGTCCGGCTTCGGCAGCGTGGGTTCCCAAGCGTCCCCAAAATGGTTTCCCGTGGTGTGGATGCAACCAGGTAAAAAGGACGGCATGCAGGGTGATTTTGTAAATATTTGAATAGAGGGCGGCCTCACCGCGAAGGCAACAAAGGTAGTATTAAAGGTTCTGTTTCAAGCTTCTGCATTTTTCTCGACAGGTTCATCATTTCAAAAAGACTTGGTGGCCCAGGCCCGATTACCACAGAGGTAGTGTGAAATATCTCTTTAGATTCTTGAAGAGGCACATAAAACTCCAGCGGCGTCAGTGTTTAGGCGCCTTTCCCATGGCCGTGCTATCTCTGCAGGATGCAGGACGGAGCATGTGCTTCGCTCATTTCTTTGGTCCTGAAGCCAGCAGTGGCTACAGGTCACGCCATGAATAACCAAGCTTCGCCGCCTGGTTTTTGATTGTTTGGCGGAGGTACGCCATGAATAACCAAGCTTCGCCGCTGGTTTTTGATTGTTTGGCGGAGGTGCGAACCCGCCCGTTTGACTTGTGCATGTACCGGTAAAGCGCGCACGCTCGCCTTCTCTCACTGCCTAGCTGGTACAGTGTTCCTGCCATGGCCAGCATGTAAAACGAGTGAAAGTTGCAGTGGCTCAGCGGCTTGTTAGACTAGGGTACTTCGAACAGGACTCGGCCATCCGCGATCGGTCTTTCAGCGTCCGTGCTTGCATCGTAGCAATTGCAACGCCTTTTGAACGATCGCCTTCACCGCAGGGGCCGTCCCGCTTGCTTTCCTTAGTTGTAGCTCCAGCTGAGCATGCCCTTGGCCGCTGCGTGCCGAGCACGGCCGGCACATGACCTCTCCGCGGAGAAGATCACACGTTTGCAGAGCCTGGCAAGATCTACTCGGAACGCTTTCCTGCTGCTTCGACGCTCCAGCGCCAACAGTACTTCTCCCCGTTCCGCTCGGCCTTAAAGACTCGCATTTGCAACACAGACATGAGGCGCGACTGTCAGTGCTGAGCAGCTGCCGGACAGGGCTTGGCATTTAAACCTGGGGTGTACAAGGACTCGGAAAAATCTTTCGCAGCGCGTTTAGGAGTCTGCCTCGCTCGATGGGCACCGAGAGCGAATGCACCAGAGAGCTGCGCAGCCCCCTCACTGTGTGTCCTGGTTGCAGTATGAGAACTTCGCATCGGCCGTCAGTGTTGAGTTTTGGGCTTCTCACGTGCCTCTCATGTACTCGGGATGCCCTCCGCAAAACATGCAAAGCTCACATCACAACAACCAGCTGCACATGGCCTTGGTATAAAGCGAGGCCGGTCAGAATGTCAATGCGATCTTGGAACCAGCCAATCCGCCAGCCCTCGGCACTTCTTGAGCCGGCCACCGTGGCACGAATTTCCGCATCTGCCATGGTGAGCAGCTTGCAGCTGCAGGTGCCACCAAGCAAGCCTTGTGCAGAAGTACGTTCGAGCATCAGTGGATCGGCATGCTGTTCTGTTCTCCATAGCCTAGTTTAGGGGTCCTTCTTGAAACCCATGTGCCTGCTTGTAAAGTTATTCAGCAAATATTCACGGCAGCAGCCAGCCATATTTGCACAGGTCATGACACAGCGGCCTTGCGCAGAAGATCGCATCCTGCGATGCGAAAACTCTTCTGGGCCATTCAGACTACAGTGCCTTTATACACAGTGATCATGCCTGACCGTCCAAGTAGGAGTTATGACAGCTATGACTGTGAGATCGGCGAAAGTGAAGCGCGGGCACCCTGCAGTTGCTGCCCCGGTTGCAGCACACGAGCTTTGCAAGCTTTGTGTGTGGCCGGCGGGGGCCAACAGGATGTCCTGGACTCGCAGGTCTTTTGCTTTGGGTCCATGGTGCCGGCGATTGATTCGCTCGCTGCAAGCTTGCCTTCGTACGCCCGTGCTATTCGCGCCATGCCATGCTCAACTCGGAAGTTGCAGCTGATCTCCCGCCCCGGGACCCGTGATTTGAATACTTAGGCCTGAGGCTTCGAAAAACGGCAAAATGCATGCGGCGGAATCACAGTCCGGGTCGCAGACAGACAAGGGGGACAGCATGACAAAGCAGGGTCCCTCCACCTCCACGGCCGGCCGAGCCCAATGCTTTGTGTGCCCGGCTAGCAGCCAATACAATCGGAGGGGCCAAGGGTTTCTGTTTTTGAGCAGTAGAGGAGCTGAATAAAAATGCTTTTGAGGTGCACATAAAGGGCCTGATCTTTCAGCCTTTCTGTCCACCACTCGACCTTCTTGATCTTCTTGTGGCGAGAGGCAGACAGAAGCTGCTCCGGGAGGCCTCCTTTTCTCCCGTCCCAGCTGCAAGCTGCTTCCGCTACCTCCTGGCGAATCGCCTGCGTTGTGACGGCGCGCAATCTGTGCTGGCGTGCGGAGACGTGCTTGACGTGGAAATTTGTGCCACCCCCACATGCTTTGGAGAGAAGCGCCTCGGCTTCCTGCGAGTTATGGGAGCTATTGGAGCAGGTGCGAGAAGGCAGGTGTGCTCCCAGTAGCCACGGCGAAACTCGCGACAACATCCCTCTCGCGAGGTTCTGGCAGTGACAATGCGATGCCCACGGAAGCAGAGGATATACATCTAAGCTCATCGTCACCAGCATGATCAACAGCCTTCTGCCTTGTCTCGGGTTCCAGGACCTTCCTGCGCATTTCCATTCAGTTCTTGCAGCGCAGGCGTCTGCGCCTGGCCCTGCTTCCTCTCCTGTGCCGCAGTTGCCCCAATGCGGCCAAAAACCCTTTGCTTGCATCAGTTGCCGCGTGATTGCGCTGCCCTTCCGAGCTTCGGAGCCCGAAAGGTCTCAGAATGTCTCAGAAGGCTCTTCTTACGCCAAAAGCCCCTCTTAAGGGGGGAGCCCAAAAGGCAGTCTGTGTTCTTTGGGCTCGAACACAACTGACACCCCCCTGCTTCAGGAGGTGTGCACGCAAGAATGCGCAAGGGTGGGTGCAAGAGTGCGGAATCATTTCAACACAACTTAGCAGTAAACTTTATCTAGATCTTAAAAAATGCAGAAACTGGGGTGGGCTAACCCGCCATGAAACCCTCATTCAGGGTCAAACGGGCTTGAAGGCATTCATCGCAGGATGGCGCGTGTTGGGCCCATGTCCCGCAAGGGCCACGGAGGTCTCATAGATTTTGTTTGCAAGATCACACAGCGCGTGATTGGGACACAGCTCGTCAACAATGCTGATTCCACGCAACCTGGTCTGCTGCGACTGCATCCTAGCTCGCAGATGCAACCACTTCGCTTGGGGCCTCCGCAACCAAATTAGTGGCCTCGAAGTGCACCTCGAAGTGCATCGTCCGAAGATCGGCCGTCTGAGCGATCGCGGGGTCCTCTCCGAAAACCTGAAGTGCACAAGCCGGCATGTCAGGTTCATTCGGCGCTGACTGGGGAGTGCCAATTGAAAAAGCGAGCTGCCTCAACGTCAGAGCCCTGAGACCCGGAAACAGCTTGCAATAGTAGGGCCATTCCGATCTGAACGGATGCCCTTCATCCCCGTCAGCAAACAGGACTTCGTAGTGACGCCACTTCGGATACAGCCTGCCTACCAGTCTTCTAGAGACGACTCTGCACTGGCCCGTTAGGCTCCCAGTTCCAGTCCAGCTGATTCCTGCAAACGGTACTGGCTGTGCAGCATAACACACGCCCGACATGCTCCTGCTACCGTATACGAAGTAGAAGGTTCGTCGCGAAATTACTTCTGCGATGTCAGCAAAGCGGACCTGCAAAAGACAGTATTGGTCGTTCCGCTCAGGAGTCGTGCTGCATCCTTTTGCAGGCTGCAAGCCGCTGCAGGCCACGACATATTCATAATGTCGACGCACGCGGACTTTCCGAGCAAAGGTGGCTGCGCTCCGCCCCGCACAGGACTTCAAGCTGAAGAGATTTCACGCCGTGCTCCCGCACCACACAACAAGATGAAATTAGGCAAGAGCAGATGTTCGGGGCTCCGGCCCTAGGCCCTAGCAAACGGAAGGCCTCAGAGATAGTGCTGAATCTGAAGGGTTTCTGTCGGCGGCCTTAGTAAGCGCAAATCTCTAGGTGCTGGAGGCTAGGCGATTTCGACTCGAGTCTGGTGAGCCGTGCGGTGTTGGCTTGGCTTGGCCGGCCTTCGAGCAGAGGCGCCGCCTTAGCTGCGAGTCTTCCGCGCGAAGTTTTGGGTTTCTGTTCGGCCTTTGGTTGCTGTTTGGTGCGTTTCGACAATCTCAGATCTCTCAGAATCTCGGCGGCCCTGAAGTGTCGGCGAAGTTGACTGTCTGGCTCAAGGCTGCTCTTGCACCCGTCTGCTTCAGGCTGCTCCAGCTTCTCCATTCCTTCTAAGCCGTGCGCAGCCTGCACGGCTTCGTTCTAGCACTCCCTCTCTACGGCAGGTGCCCCAAGTCAAAGCACTCTTCAGGTGGGCTTTGTCGCGAACCTGCCGTCCGCCCCGGGACTTTCGAAAAGGGCCTGCCTGAGAGTGCCTCGGCGGGCCATGGACGCCCAGCGGCTGTAAAACGCTCTCCACCGCATGTGAATTTCATGTGCCAGCTTCGGCCGCCGAGAAATAGTTGCTGCATCCGCGGCTGTCCGGATCATCCAGCATGAGGCAGATGCTCACTTCGGGGATTCTGATCACCAGTGTCTTGCCCGTCTGTTCTCACACCATGAATCCAATAGCGATTCTAGCGCTGCACAGGCAGCTGCTTTGACGACCTAGTCGGCAGCTTTCTGCACGGCCGCGGAAACAAAGAGCCTGCGGCCTGGGCGATAGAAAGCCCAGCTGGGTACTGAACGCTTCGTCTTGCAGGCATCGTCCGTTTGAGCCCTGCTCGTGCCGCGTGTTCATGCAGCTGCAGCAATGCCTCGCTCACTCCGAAAGCTGCGGCTCTGGCTGCAACGGTTGTGACGTGCCATGAGTTGTGTTGGCCGGAACTTCTGCCTGCCTTACGACTCCCGAAGACCTTGGCAAGCGAAGCGTTTGCCCATGCACACAGCCATAGCTTGCCTGAAGCGGACAGGATAGGCCAAGCAAGAGGGACGAGTTAGGGCTCGGGCTGTGTGTGGAGCTGCAACCATTACAGCCTTCTTTGTGCAGCCTACCCGCTTTGCACCCTTGCATCCTTTGCGCCAGCAGCGTCGCTTGTGGGCTCTCAGATCCTGTGCCTCCTGCGAGGTCTTGGGCCCGCCTTGACACTCCCAGTGATGCGGCTCCGGACGGAAACAAGTTAAGGCGCAGTCTATGCCTATGCACTGCACAAGCCGTTGGACCAGCTTTCAGACGACCTGCTTGTCAGCACAGCGGTGCGCAGGCTGTCATGCTCCTGGCTGTTCTTACATGTCGCCGATGGTTGCATCCCATGTGCACGAGCCGAGTGGGGCCCTGACTCCACGTGCTAGCCGCTCTAGCCTGCATGTGGTACCAGCTGGAGTGATGTTCAAGACTGGGGCGCAGCTTACTTCGCAGCTGTCCGTCTCTCGAGACTTTGCGGTTGCTCTGGTGGCTGATTCGTCCGTGCTGGAGGTTGCAGGTTTCGGCCGGCTCCGACCCAGATCCACGAGCATGGTCACGTCAAATGGTCTTTCAGTGTTCAGCCAAGGCCGGAAGTGGGGCTTTTTTGCTTCCCTGCGCCCTGCGCCAAAGTCCGAATCCAGACGCAGAGCCTGTCGCTCGCTGGCGCCACTACGCCGTGGAAGTAGAACGAGCACTGGCAATGACCATTCGGTGGAGTTTGATTCGGCCCCCTTCGCGCCTCAGCATGTTGTCGTTGTGAAGGGACTCCCTGCTCTCTGAAGTAATGCAAAAATGGGTAGTTATCTAAATTAGGGCCCCTTTTTAGGTCCCCAATATAGTACCGCACCCCTTATAAAAAGGGAGCCTAAAAGGGATCCTGATTTAGAGAACTGCCCACATGCAGCTGGATGGGCGACTCCGGCAATCCCAGTCGCAAACAGCGGCTGTGCTCTGGGCACTGTCACCACCGATAGAAGTACACGAAAAGGAACCGGTGGGAAGAGCATGCATTATGTGGCCGATCCCGCGCTGAGGGGCTCTGAAGTGGCACTGTACAGTAAGATGATAAGATGCCAGTGCACCAGCGACAAATGCTGTGAAGGTACGAAGG
This sequence comes from Symbiodinium sp. CCMP2456, assembly GCA_905221635.1. Lineage (NCBI taxonomy): Eukaryota > Dinophyceae > Suessiales > Symbiodiniaceae > Symbiodinium > Symbiodinium sp. CCMP2456. The sequence continues at coordinate 12,063 of CAJNDV010036057.1, forward strand.
TACATAAGGACACAGACGTTGTCGTGGAGGTCTGTGCTCACTTCTTCAGCTCCGAAGCAGACGACACGGACTTCTCAGGCGGATAGCTGGAGCCACGTGTCCTCGTGGTAGCCACGCAGCATGAGGCTTCAGCTGGGTGCTGCGAGAGCACACGAAAAGGAACCGGCGGGAAGAGCGTGCATTATGTGGCGGATGCCGCGCTGTGGGCAAGTGAAGCGGCACCAGTACAACAAGATGCCACGGCACGAGTGACACCTGCCGTGAGGTACACCGCGGCACACACCCGGCCCTGTCACGTGCGCGGTCATGCACGGAGCCCGTGTCCTCGACGTGAAGGCTGAGGGCTGAGGCTTCAGTTGGGGGTTATCAGGGGTACACCAAGGCATCGGGGGGAAGTCTGCCACATCACACGCTCAGGGCCGCGGAAGTGACACTAGTAAGATGCCAGTGCACCAGCGACACCTGCTGTGAAGGTACAAAGGTACATCAGAACGGGTGTTGTTTGGAATGTCTGCTCGAATGTCTGCACGCGAGCATCCAGGCTGTTGGCTGGAGGCCGTGGCGGCGATGTCGTACATTCATCGCTCCAATACATCGAGGGGAAGTCTGCCACATCACTCTGGGCTACTGAAGTGGGAAGTGGCTCGAGTACAGTAAGATGCAAGCCCACCAGTGACACCTGCTTTGAAGCTACAAAGGTACATATGGACACAGACGCTGTCCTGGATGTCTGCACTCACTTCTTCAGCTCCGAAACAGACGACACAGATCTGTCAGGCTGATAGCTGGGGCCTAGCAGGGCGTTCCTGGTAGAGCACACATGAGGCTTCAGCTGGGCGCTACGACGTTGCGACGGGAAGAGCATGCATTATGTGGCTGATCCCGCGCTGAGGGCCTCTGAAGTGGCACTGTACAGTAAGATGATAAGATGCCAGTGCACCAGCGACAAATGCTGTGAAGGTACGAAGGTACATAAGGACACAGACGTTGTCGTGGAGGTCTGTGCTCACTTCTTCAGCTCCGAAGCAGACGACACGGACTTCTCAGGCGGATAGCTGGAGCCACGTGTCTTCGTGGTAGCCACACAGCATGAGGCTTCAGCTGGGTGCTGCGAGAGTACACGCAAAGGAACCGGTGGGAAGAGCATGCATTATGTGGCCGATCCTGTGCTGGGGGCGACGAGGGGTACCTGGCAAGGAATCGAGAGAAGAGCATCCATGACCACTGGAAATCAGCACTGGCAGGCTGAGAATCATAACAAGCTGCAGTTTGTCCGTCAGAGGTGGTCGAGCCCTAGTGTCATGCCTCCTGCAGGAACACCCTTCCATCTCTATGCCATTCAATCCAAAATTCCTTCCATGCATCTCTGAGCCTCCAGGCTTAATGTCGGAGTGGCTCAGGGCGTGGAATTCTTGTAGCTCGAGGCCTCCAGCGGATCGTTCACCCGAATCACTGCAAAGCACCTCAGGATCCTGATCGAGCGTCGTTGCTGTAGACCCCAAAGCTTCTCCTGCGTCTCGGTACATCGAGACCATCGGAAGCAGGACTTCGGAAGCAGTTTTTTGTCTTTGTGAGTGTTCTCAGCGAAACTTTTCCGTATCAGCTTTATTTCTGGCCAAATCCACGAACGCAGTGCCGTCGTCGGGAGAGGCGAACCATCAAGCACATTCGAGTGTCATTCCAGTGGAGCAACACCAGAAGCGGCTAACACCAGACTAGAGTGTCCTTCGCATGAGGTGCTGGATTCAGAAAGGCTGGTGGGTGCCGTAACGCATTTGCGTTTCTGGCAGATGCCCTGAGCCGCTGCGAGACCGATGAGATCTCCTTGGTCTCGCAGAACCCGCTGCACCGGCCCTGCTTGTTGTCACAGGGCATGCTCAAGCAGCACTTTCAGAAACAGCATCAAACATCTGGAAGCCGCAGAACTTCTTGGAAGCCAAACGGGAGCAGTCAGTCTTCCTTCGGGGCCGTACAAACATATACGTGGAGTAAGGGCGATGAGTTTGTGGTTAGGTACAGAGTTGTAGCATGGTTGCATTGCAGAACACTGTGACAGCGACCCTGTCGCACAAACATGATCGTTCCTATGCCCTGCCAGTGCTTGTCGATGCCTCGTGTTTCTGTCTGGAGTATTGAAACCCAATCCAGGGTTTAGGGAGCTCCGGGGTTCAGGGCTTTCAGGATTTAAGGTTCAGGGGGGCTGGAAAATTGACTTCTTTTGAAGCTCAAATCCCACCGCCTTAGTTCAAACCCCAGACCCCCCAAACTCCAAACCCGAAGCCCCGTCGTCATAAACCGCACAACTCTGAACCCTACAATGCGCTCTAAACCTTAAATATGCTAAAGACGCGGTAAAAACAAGATAATTGACAGTTGAGTCTTCAACCACCCCAAGAAAGGTTCTTCCAAAGGCATAAGCACCTCAACTTGTGCAAAGTGCTCACAGCCGCCTGAGCGCATAGTAAGCTAAGGGGGTGCAGCAGGGCAAAGCCAGGGTACGTTGCCGCCGCCCGAGCAGCATCAAGTCTTTTCAGGGGCCCGAAAGCCTGTGCCCCCACGCGCCTCGGCCTGATCGAGCGTTTTGCAACTACGGGTAAGGCCGCTGGGAATGTAGTCGTGGTGACAGGATTTGTTGAGAGGCTCCTTCGTCTGCAACAGACATGGTGTGCTCGTCCAGCCAATGCAAGATGCCCCTGGCAACTCGTCTGCGTTGTGACTGCGTATTCAAATTCTATGCCGGGCTCATGTCTTACTTTGACTCCAGACTCCAGCTTGCGCCGGCTTGCGCATGCTTTCGAAGCGCAGAGAGTCTGACTGAGTTTTGTCCTAAACCGAAAAGCGGTCCTGGCATCGAGTTGGGAGCTGATCTCGGGAGCTGATCTCAACGCAGGACACTGCCTTTTTCTGCACCTTCTCTGCCTCCAGTCTCGAACTCCGGTCCCTTTTGGGTTTGGCTGGCCGAGATACTTCCATCCCCTGGATGGTGGCTATCGCGACCTGAAACTAGCGCTGCCGCTGCAAGTGGCCGAACAAACCCCCTCGTGTCTTTAGAGTGTGGTGGGAAACGACACTGTGCGTTTTACGGCGAGGACTGCAGGCCACGGGTTTCAGTTCAGAGACGAATCACGGTGCTCTGCTTGGATGGAGTCGCACGCTTGCCTCGCCTGATTTTGTGCTTTTGATGGGTAGGGTTGCGCAAACCGAGGGCCCATATGGCTTTCTGTTCCAGATCAACTTGATTGACCGCATGACCTCAACACTTAGCAGTCAGCCCTCTTATCGCAACACCCGGTCCTTGCAAAACTTGCACTCTTGGCCCTCAGGAATGTTCCGCTCATGGGTGGCCTGTGCAAAGCGGACATTGGTATGCGACGCACTGACACTGATGTCGCCTAGTAAAACTGTGGTCTGAAAGTTCCTCCCCAAGGTGTCTGTGCCGAGCTCCTGTAGGGCAGTGTGTCACAGGAAAGCTAAGCAACACCTTGGACAAAGTTGGAGCCATCCAGGGATTGTGACAGGAATTCTAGACCTCCTCTTCCTGCCTGGTTCCCTTTATCGTGGCGAGAGGCCCTAGACTGCTTGCAGAGGCTGGCTCCTTCGTTTCCATAGCAGACACACGCTGTGCTCGCTCAGCCCATGCAACTTGCCAAACAACTCGGCAGCAGTGCAATGGCGTGCATTCGCTCTTGTCGTAGAGGTGCTTCTGTGCGAGCTCTTCCTTGGAGCGATACGCTCAGACTTTCTGCCTGAGTGAGTATGAGCTGCAGCAATCTTGTGCTTATGCTCCAGACGATGCCACCCCAATACCACTTGGTGCGGTCGCCCCAGCCATCCAAGTTTGCAAATTGTCAGTGTCACATTTCGTCGGATTCGGAGACCTGTGAGATGCCTCTGTGACAAGCCTTTCCTAGACGTGTACGCATGGGTTGTTGTTTTGTCTATCTTTGCTGCAATCTTGCCATCCTCTCCTCACCTCAGCTCCGCAGAAACTCTTGCAGAAGCGGCGTTGTTCGTGCCGCCTCCCGAGTAGAAGTGGCTTCGATGCCATGCTCCCGCTGTTACAGTGGGTGCCTTGTGCCGAGCAATCACACTTCTTAGAGCAGGTTTTGGAAGTCAATGCAACCTCCCGAAGCCTCGGTAGGGCTGGCTGCCAACGTGTCATCAAGCGCCAGCCACTTTTCCTGCAGTTCGGGCTGAGCAGGAAGCTTCTTTGATTTAACGAGACGCACGGGCCGTCCCAGAGATCCGGGAAGGCATCGTGCTGCATTGTCGCAACGGAGGCAAGTGGGCGATCCCTATGGCCCTAGGGGTCCGGAAAGGCCCGGCCTCCTGTCGTGCAAAGCGTCGCGAAAATATGGGTCTATGTGACGAGGAGCAATTTATTGGCAGTGTATGAAGCCTGAGAAGATGTGTTTTTCAATTTCCCGCGCAGGCTTATTCCCGGCCATCATGTACAGTCCTCGTGCATGCAAAGAAACGCAATCACAGACAAGGTTCCTGACCTCGGCTTCGCGGGCGCGGACGCCCGGTCTCCGAAGATTCGAACATCTCCCACCCGCGAATTCGTGTCATGTCATGAAGTCGTTCGGACAAGACCTGACCTGCGACACACCGTAGTGATTGAAGATGCGGCGTTTCGGCAATTATGGCCTCGAGCGGATGTTCCCCTGGCAGAGCATCTCGCACTCTGCTTTGAACTCCCGACTCTCCATGTTGTGCGCCGTTTTGCACAGGGATCCGCTGCAGGACCTCGCTGACACTGCATTCTGCCTTTGCTCACATCTTCTTTCTTGCCATCTTAGCAGTAGTCGGGTCTACCAATATCGTCGCATGCACGCCATGCCTCATTTGCAATTTCGTCGCTTGGCGGGAACATCGGCATCAGACGGCAACGAACCCTCGCAGGAAGGCAGGCAACGTGTTGCCGCGACCAAATGGCAAAGAACAGGGGTGAGTGAATTTCCTCAGATTACTTAAGCTAGCAGTAGTCCCTACCAGACCATATGGAATCATTTGCGGTGTTGCTTTCCGTGCTCTCCGCATCCTGTGCTACCTGTCTGCAGAGAGGCGATATCGAAGTTTCATGTCCTGGCCGCTCCGGCTCTTGAATGTCGGCATTCGCCACTACATCTCCGATCTGTTGCAGGAGCAGTCCCGGTTGCGGCTCGCCTGTCAACGAGATCGGTCTTTTTTTGGGGCATCCCACGCTGGCAACTACGGCGCAAGGGAGGTAGGATCCGTCTGTTTGACTCGTGCACCCAGTGCTCCATCCATGTTTGCTTCACCTGACAATCAAGTGCCTTTCATCACCGAGGCAGGGCAAGTTGATTGTGCTCTCCATTTTGGCTTCTCTTGGTGTGATGCGCCGAATTGCCCTGCCTGCCGTGGTGCGAGCAAGCTAGTGTGAACGGATTGCCGGTGAGCGGGGCCCCTGAACGGGCTCTTTGCGCGTCTCAGAACTACCATGCACTTCGCGGCGTGACTGTCCCACACCCTCGCATCTGGGAGTTGGAGCCTGCTCGGCTTAGTCGTGAAAGCTTGCAAAGCGACGGTGAGTGTTGCTCTTCAACTAACAGCACGACGGACGGCTAAGCTAATCTGCAGGCCTGAAGGATGCTAAGCGACTTCGTGTGGGCCCGCGTTGGGCATAGCGTGACCGCTGTGCGAGAGGTGATCTGACGAAGGTGGCTTGAGGCGGCAAGGTGATTACATGATTGAACGGCGATCTCCGGGGCAAGTTATCAAGGCGGAGGATCCCCAAAACTTGTGACGTAGACGCTGAAACCGTGGCTGGTCGATGGGACGCTCAAGACTGCGCGCCGGAGATGAGTTAGTCGATCCCTTTCGCTCTGTCCCTCTGATGCGTGGCGGCTCAGGCGGCTCAGTGCATCTGACTCCTCTCTGCCCACGGGTGTCGCTGTTCGTCCGGCCAAGGTGTCGCCTCTGATGGTGCGGCCAACTCGGAAGCTGTGCAGCAGATGAGCACAGTTGGATTGCCGGCAACGACCTCACCGTCGGGTGTGTTGTGGCCGTCAGAACTCTTCATGCTCGTCTCGCAAGCCGGCTGGCCGTCGTGATTCGCTTTCTCAGATCAGCGAAAAGAGGCCTGCGGAGGCCTTGCTTGAAGTTCGCAAGAGCTGGTCTCTGTCACTGTGGCCTTCCGTGATGATGGCGACCCCTCCGAAAGGGCACTCCTCGGTCCTGAGACTTCCGGCGACCCAGGCGAGATCCGCGAGTCCCCGTCCCCCTTATCCGCTCCTGGCCTTCTCGCTTTGTCATAGGAAAGTAGCCTAAAACCGTAGCCAACGGCTCTGAGGCTCGGGCTCGAATATAAAGAGGGAGAGAGAGGGGCAGCACAGCGCGTCGGCCCTGCGGCGCTGGCAGGAGCTCTAGTCACGGCGACCTTCCGGAGGCTCTTGCGTTCGCTTCCACGGGCGTCGTGGAGCTGAAAGCAACTGCAGTGGGACATCCTTGAAAACGCCGCCTCCGCTGGCACGAAGGCAAATGTCAAGTGCGAGGCTCCGCGAAGGCTAAAAGTAGAAGTGAACTAGCAGGTTGTAGGAATCTGCATCAGCTAGCTTGTGCCTCGTCGATCGTTATAGACACTGAATGACAGGCGCAGGCAGCACGTGAGGACAAATCTCCTCCCCTCCTCGTGCTCTCTGACTCCGTGACTCCTCGCCGGAGACTTGGAGAGGTCGCTTGCATTCGCCCTGAACCCAGCGGTATATTATACTATCGGCATAATAAGGAACTCCGCCTTGATAGTACAGGTAATTATTAATGCAGGTCCGAAGCTGTTAAGCTGTTGAGAGTTTTGCACCTGGCTCCTTGAGGCGCAGGGCGTGACGTTCTGTTGCTGTGTCCCCCCACGACCCTGCCGTTTTGGTTCCAAGACTCGTCGGGAGCTCTTCTGCTCTAGATTCCGCCGGTTTCCTGCTAGGGTTTCCTTGGGAATTATTCCGCACATGGCCTTTGGCTAGTGGTGGCCAGACGGGCGCCCTAAACCCTAAACCCTAAACCCTAAACCCTAAACCCTAAACCCTTTTTAAAGGGCCCTGGCCCACGATCCGCCCCTCAAGTCGTGTACCATGGGTCCAAACGGAACCTGCAGAACTCGACAGAAGTGGCTTTGAGGAAGGCAGGACCCTGAACACGGGCGCAGCCGGACGTGGATATTTCCGCTGGCGCTTTTGTCCTTTGGTGCAGCACATCGACCGGTTGCCTCCAACATGTAGAGACGGCCACGGTAATCCAAGAAGTAGAGTGAACGTAGAGCAGCAGAACGGCAGATGCTCCCGCTCCGAGTCTTTGGTGGACCAGATGCAAAGGTCGAGGAGATATTCCGTGCCCATGTTCTGGCAGGAGTTGCCGGCAGCTCAAGTGGTTTGCCTGTCCTTGAGGAAGTTTTCATTCCGGGAGCAGCGTTCTAGGCCAGCAGGGGCGGGCTGAGATGCAAAACCGTGGTGTTCCGCAAGACATTGATGCAGCTTTGCTTTCTTTGCCGCTTCTCACCTTGCCACTTTTTGCTCGTCGTCCCCTAAAGCTCGCTTGGGCCAGGGTCGGGCTCGGGTCTCGAGAGAGCTCGCGCTGAGCTCGCGCATGCCGAGGTGTAGGGTTTAGGGATCCTTCTTTGCCCTAAACCCTAAACCCTAAACCCCAAAATGCTGAGCTCGGAATGGCTAAGGCGCTCCTGAACGGGAGGAGCCTGCTCAGTTCACTCATCCTTTTTGGTGCCCCTCCCCTGGCATTCCTTTTGCCACATCTACCCGCGTCCAAGCCAAGTAGATCGAGATCAAACATCGCCGTGGTGGATGGAAGCGCGAAAGTCGTCTTCTAACATGCCGTTAAAGAAGTCGGTGCTGAAGCACTCCGTGCAGCGGTCCTTTGGTCGGCATTTACGAGTAGCTCCGGCTTGCTCGTGCAAGCCACGACCCTGTTTGAGAAGTCCGTGTGCTCCTGTCGAAATCTTCCCTGCACAAGGAGCTCGTCACACACTGCTTGCTAGGACTGTCAGGGGCGAGAGCATGACATGAGGATCTCGGTCACTTATTGGTGGAAGCAGAAATGTCGCCGTTGAAGAAGTCGATGGAGCGCTTGCTGCATCCATGCAGTACTCCACATCATATCGCGCAGAGTTCGCGATTGGTGCATCCTAAGGCTTCGACTGCACTCTTCCGGGTACCTGCAAACATCACATCCCGTCGCAGTCGTGGTATCAGAACTGGCTTGAACTTCGTCGGCAACCTCTCAAGCAGTGACTTCTACTTGTATGGTATAGAGGTAGAGGATGCTGGACTACATATATCATGTGGCCGATGTCTTGTTAGTTTCGGGCGTCGAGAGACGAAGATGGACTCAGCTCCTCGGAGTCAGAGGAAACTTCGACTCGGCTCTGCTGCCTCTGGACATCGCGTGACCAGGCGGCTGTTTTGCGCACGCCCAGAAATCCCACAGCTGTCCGAAGCCGTTCAGCGAATGTGTCGAGCCGGCCTAGCGCGAGGAGCTGACAGGCGGGTGCAGGCCTCGCGCAGGACTCTGGCCGAAATCATCTTAGCGCCGCCTGCAGCTCGAGTGCGATGTTGCCTGGCCTGCAAGGCCTGCCTTTGCCTTGCAGCTCGACCGGCTTTCAGACGAAGGCAGCGCTGGAGTCGCGCCTGTGCAGCCAAGAGCTGCAGCAGAAGAGGCCAGTTCATTGCGGTGGCCCCAGACAGCAAGCCAGTGAAGGGAGAGAAGACCTACAGCTTTCATCATGAGCACTCCAGGTCTTGTGTAAGTTAGCTGTTCATGTTTGGCGGCTGACCTGATGCGCCTTTTGTTAACCAGACGCGCCAGGCAGGCTCTGAGGCGACTGGTTATCGAGACATCCGGCGGGTGCTTTCTGCAAGCCCAGAATTCTTCAACGCGGTCCAAGGAGGTCCAACGAAGTGGGAGCAAGTCCGGCCTTCGGGTCCAGGTTGTGCCTTGCAGGTTGTGCTGTGACTTAGACGCCAGTGTAGTGTGCACGCAGCCTCAGGCAGGACGAGGGCGAAGCAATCACGATTTTGCTTTTTCTGCTTTTTCTGCCTTTGCCGTGCGCCGCGACCTCGCTTTCACACTGCGGCAGCACTGCAGTCGCACCTGTGCAGGCCATTTCACAGAGGTGACCGCGAGAGAAAGCCAGTCATGGGGTCGATGGGACAGCTTGCATCGTGAGCACAATCTAGTTAGTCGCATGCGTGTGGTGGTTGTCCTCTTGCGCCTTGTGTTAGCCAGATGTGCCAGGCAGGCTTTGATACGACTGGTTATCGAGAAACTCGGCGGATGCATTCTGCACGCCCAGACTTGCTCAACAATACCCAACGCTGTCCAGCAAATGCGTGGTGCCAGCAAATTTGGGGCACACCTCACCTGAATTCTGACGGCCAATTCGTAGGTTCTCTGCACTGTAGACAGCTAGTTCCACTGTACCGACAGGAGAAGGTATAACAAACGCCGAATTGTCAGAGTCACGTTCGTCTCCACCAGCATGGCGGTGGCAGTTGAGATACCAGACAAATTGCATTCTGTGCGCCCGGAAACCACGACTGCATGTCCTTTCCGGCGAGAGATGTTAAGTGCATGTGTGTGTGGAGACAGCATAGTTGTCAGATGAGAGCCGCTGCAGGCCTCGACACGGGACTCTGCCCGTGATCATGGGGTTGCGCGCCCTCCGTGTTCTGGATGGGGCGTCCCTTGCCTAGCTGGCCGTGGTCCATACATATCGAAGCACTGGCGAGAGGACTGTCCTATCGGAGATCGGTGTGACCCAATCCTTTCTTGCACCGCAGCACAGGCATCACCCTGCGAGTGTGCTGCATTCAGAGCCCTTCATGACACGGCCTTCAGCTGCTTCGACACTCGATCGCCAATGGTCCTTCCTGTCCTTCTACCAGTCCCGCTCGACGCTACAGATTCGCTTGTGAGACAGCGGCCACATGCTGTGCGGCGCAGAACTGCCCGTCGCACGAGTCCGACCTGTTTGTTCTGCCGACCCTTGTCGTAAGATGTTTTACGCTTGGCTAGCCAGCTGCCCAGCTCCTCCCATCGGTTCAGTGCTTAATGCCAGATACAAGCCGTGTGGGCTTTGCAGACAGGCACTCTCCATGTGCTGGATGGGGCGTCCCTTGCCTAGCTGGCCGTGGTCCATATCGGAGCACTGGCGAGAGGACTGTCCTATCGGAGATCGGTGTGACCCAATCCTTTCTTGCACCGCAGCACAGGCATCACCCTGCGAGTGTGCTGCATTCAGAGCCCTTCATGACACGGCCTTCAGCTGCTTCGACACTCGATCGCCAATGGTCCTTCCTGTCCTTCTACCAGTCCCGCTCGACGCTACAGATTCGCTTGTGAGACAGCGGCCACATGCTGTGCGGCGCAGAACTGCCGGTCGCACGAGTCCGACCTGTTTGTTCTGCCGACCCTTGTCGTAAGATGTTTTACGCTTGGCTAGCCAGCTGCCCAGCTCCTCCCATCGGTTCAGCGCTTAATGCCAGATACAAGCCGTGTGGGCTTTGCAGACAGGCACTCTCCATGTGCTGGATGGGGCGTCCCTTGCCTAGCTGGCCGTGGTCCATATCGGAGCACTGGCGAGAGGACTGTCCTGTCGGAGATCGGTGTGACCCAATCCTTTCTTGCACCGCAGCACAGGCATCACCCTGCGAGTGTGCTGCATTCAGAGCCCTTCATGTGCCTTCCAGCTTGGTCACTTCGGTTGCTTGGTAGCTCCTCCATCTCGGCCGTGGCGACCGCGAGCCAAGCATGGCCGGCTACGTGACATCGCTGCTTCTGCCAGATTTGCGCGAGCTGGCAAGGGGCCGTGCACCACATGGGCTCGTGCTACGCATTTCATTTGCTCATGAGTCGTTTGCTGTTCCTACTTGGCATTCGCGGTGCCGATTTGGCCGCTTTAGGCAGAGAGTCTGCAAGAAGACCCTAAACCCTAAACTCTAAACCCTAAACCCTAAACCCTAAACCCACTCTTGAGCGCGGCTCGTAAGGCCCAGGTAAGGACTCTGAGCCCTCCCGTGCTAGGCTGCAGGAAGCTCCCCGGGAGTTCCAGGATGTTCACATGGCTGAGACAACGGACAGCGCTCAGGCTCCCAGAAAGTTCTAGAATGTTCACATGGGTGAGACAAGGGTCTAGAGTTTAGGGTTCAGGGTTAGACAACGGACGGCGCTAAGGCCTGTATCACGAGCTGTCCGAAGCAAGTGCACGGCTCTTCGAAGTAAGAAGCTCGCAAGTTGCTCACAACGAACCAGCCGGGAAGTATGCTTGTCCGGAGGAGCGTAAAGACCAGCATCTCAACTTCGCATATGCTGCGAATTGCATGGGAAGACTCAACGTTGTGTCTACCCAGACAGGACGCAAAGTGGAAGCGTCACATCCTACCATGCAGCAACGCGGTCCGCCGGCCAGCTGTTTGGCATGCTTTGCGCCCGGACCGAAAACCAGTCCTGCCGGCGAGTCGTGGTTGCGTGGCTGTCGATGCCTCTTGGAAAATCGCTGCTCGTATCGTTCTGGCCGGATGCGGTTGCTCCCGACATAGGTTTGTCTGACCTTTTGAAGCGGCCAGTCGGGCATTCTGCGCGCAGAGTGCGGCATAGCACCTAGCTTTCTGAAGCTTCCCGAGCTTAGGGCATCAGGCACGTCGTCAGAGCGCTTGAACCTCGCTGTGCGGGTATTATGGGAAGACTCAGCGTTGTGTCCACCCAGACAGGACGCAAAGTGGAAGCGTCACATCCTACCATGCAGCAACGCGCTCCGCCGGCCAGCTGTTTGGCATGCT
>CAJNDV010036059.1:425-10739 GCA_905221635.1 Symbiodinium sp. CCMP2456
TCAACCGGTTCATCCGGTTCAGGCAGACCAGTCTGTCCTAGTCGGTTTTGCCCGGCCGGTCTGAACACTGGACCTTCTACCTGGACCTCTGGACTGGTTTTCGCCAACGGTCAAAGCATTGCCCCCGAGCCGCACTGTTCTCAAGTTGTCGACCGAGAGCGGCTGCTTTCAAAAAAACACCCGTCCACCCAACCTGCTTTGCCTTGCACCGACTTTGCGAGTACAAAAAAATGACCACCCCGCTTTTGTGTGGCGCATCTTTCATTGGCTTCTACAGCGAACCATTGATTTTCATGTTTTCGTTGCCCAAGCATTCTAACTTGGAGCCGCTGTCAAGCCTACTTCCATGGTGAATGTTCCGAACGCATTGTAAGCGTAGTCCTCAGGGCAACTGGACGTGACGTTGTCAAGTCCTTCATGGTAGTGCTTGGAGGAACACGTGCACGTAGACACAGCGATCAAAATGTGTGAGTCAAGCAGTGAGCACGCAAATCCCCGACAGTGTCATGGAGCTTCGATGGAGTTGGCCGCACCGAAGGCGATGTTCAGATCATTTGTTGCTTCGACGTGTGCTTCCCTCCGACCATTTGCATGTTGTGCAACCACACCAGCAGCTAGTGACTTCAACCGCCGTGGAGAGCTGCGTGCTGCTCTTTGGCTAGGTTGGTTGCGCCGACGCCGAAAAACTCTCTGAAATCCAACATTGGAAGCCAGTTCCAATCCTCATGGGTTGTGCAAAAAAACTCTGGCTTGCAGGGTGAAGGGACCCGAAGGAATTAAACTGACCCGGGTTGCCACAGTTGTAAAGGTTGCTGCAAAATCTGTACCATGCATGCACAGGTCTGTAGAGATGCTTGCAGATGTCGTGGGGATCCGTGGAAGCATTGACATTCCACAATCTGGCAGGCCGTTCCACGAGTTCACGCGCTCGATGCGTCGGTGCATCCCTGCAGTTCAAAGGCCGCATGTATTGTGAATCTGTATGTTACAACGTCCACGACATGGACTTGTCACAGTCTGGGAGGCAACCGCTTCCGCGACATCCACAGTCTGCCCGAGCAAGTCTCGTAGCAGTCCCAGGGGATGATTCAGCAACGGTGGCGAAGTAGCGTGGAGAATTTGTCAGGTGCCCAACACAGTCTGTTTCCTGTCGTCAGGGACTCGCCAGGGCAGGCTGAACTTCGAACAGACTCCTGCTTTCTTGCTCAGAGGATGCTTTGTCCACGACTCCTTCAGATGCCGGAACTTCAAGTGGAGTTTGATGCGTCAGGGTTTTGCCATCCGCGCATCTTCTCAGAGTGGTGTCAGGCAGCAAAAGGGCAGAATGGGCTATATGCTGCGACCTTGGATGTATCCTCAACATGAATACTGTCAATGACCGGTTGTATTGAAGGACAAATGTATCATGCTCAGGACCTGGCTCAGAAATTGAGCGAAAAAGTCATGAGCCTGGTGTGCAGACAAGTCGCCAAGCTTTGTGCCGGCGATGAGAGCTCATGGCAAGTCTTGCAATTGTACGCAGCATCACAGATCAATGGCACGGATAATGAGGGCAGATGGCGTAAATGCACATCCGAGACCTCTGCACGAGAAGCTGTCCCGACGACCGGGGTCAAGCATGAATAGACCATCAATGACAGGGCCATGGATAGCGGCTGCAAGGATCCGCCAACCCAGGAGTTGCTGGCACTTCTGCCACCGCTACCTGTCTCGGACTCAGTGTGGCCTTTCCACCGTCGTTCCCTGGCGATCAGTCAAGCTCAACCTCAGAACATGCCTGAGCTTTGAGGAGCCGAACAGATGGGAGATGCGATCCGAATCGGCATGTGGATGTGGGCTAGTGCGCTGTACTGAGCACTCTCTTGACGTCACGTCTTGCGAACTCTAATGAGGCAAGGAAAGCATGAGGCAGGGAGCACGATGCTGAAAGCTAAGGTTGGGATTGATAGCACTTCTGGTCACTGCGACGCGTCACATGACTGCCAAAATCGCTGGCCATGTGAACGAGGTTCGTCATAGATGCCACATGTAACAAGACTCCAGAGAGCAATCTGTGCAGGAGAGTTCCGGTTCTATGTATTCTCAATTTCGAACGACGTATTCGATTTTGGATAGTGGAGTGTGAACTTTAAACGCACCACGGGTTTCTGTCAAGTTCCACCCGTCCCTACGCATGCCATTACTTTGTTCATGACCGGCATGCTCGAAGAGTCAGTTGGCTAGCTGGTTCAAACGAATATGCTCGCTTGTGTTTTGCTTCGGAGGCGGTGCGGTCAACTTTGTTCTATGCTATCCATGTGGAGGATCCGCGGAAGCTCGTGTTTGTTCAGTGGTGTGACATGAACTGTATGGAGTTGCGGTGCAGGCTATATTGGCCCTGGTCTGCCTGCTTGGCTTGATGTGGGGTGATGGAGGCCCTTGGTGGGTGCGTTCTGCTTGTCATGGATACAACTCTCCAAACGAAGGCGTCGTCCAACGATCGCGAAGGACATGCTTTCCTGTTCCGCCGGCGGTACTGGCAGCCTTGCAGGCTGGACCAGCCTGCTGCAAACTGGAAAATAGACAGTTCTTGACATTTGTTGCAATTGCTCGTTATGCAAGTTTTAGTTAGTCCCGCGAAAGGTGATTTTTTTAACGGCTGTTTACAAAGGGCCATGGCTTGCACTTTCGATTTTAGTCGTCTTCTTGGCATAGATAGGTGCAGAGCTCGATAACGCTGATTGGTTCGCAGTGTCGTTCATCCTAATCGACTAGGAGACGTTGCTGCAAACGTTGGTTATCAGCTCAGCTCAGCAGTTTACATTCCACATTAATTACACTGTTGACGGCCTACAGGCCCATTCTCACAGGTAGCGCCTGCATGCCATAGTCTACCAAAACCGCAATAGCCGGCGGTCAGGCCACTACAGAGCGACCCTGTGCAAAGCGGGCCGTATCAGTTTCGTCTCCGATGACAATCAATCGGCTCAACCAGCCACGGATCATGATAGGATGATTGTGCGGTGTAACTCATACATGTTCTTCTCTTCAAAAGCCTGATATTGCTCTCAGATCACGACCGGTTACGCACACGCATCAAGCGAAACTATCATGCGTCAATGGTTGCTTCCAAGCCGCAGGGCGGGGTAAATAATCATTGTTCCGAGAATGGAAAAGCCTCACTCGATCATTTCAGAATGTTGCATCGCAGGACTCGGTTGAAACTAATGCATCTGTTTCCAGTAGTTTGCAGGCTATTCGATTTCTGGGCATCGTTTAACCTCCCCAAGTGAAAACCTTGAGGCATTCGTGCGGACAAATGTGGATTTCATAGATGTTCATAGTGTGAAGGCGATTTTCTTGTTCACCTGTCATAAGCACACCCATACTGCCGTCCATTTTGGATTTGGGACTGCTCATTTGGGAAGCCATGTTGGGGAAGTCGTGTCAGCTTCGTTTCCTCGTGTATGCCCCGCAAGAGGCCGGAAGCTCTTTGGACCACTTCCAGAGTCTGAGCGAAAATGGCTTCCTGGTTGCGAGTTGAAGCCCGGCTTTGTGTTGACTGCTCAGGAACATTATTGAAGGAGACAGCAGCTACTGTGTGAGATGCTGCGTGTGGCGGCGAACGTCAGAGGGTCGGTCGGTGACAAAAGCTTTGCTGGTTAGTCATCATGCATTCTCGTTTGTGTAGCGTCCCACAGCCAGCCTGAGGCAAGCCAACGAGCTCCTGCAGACGTGTTTTCCTTCGCGATAACGGCGTGCACCCTAGACCGATTTCCAGTGCTTGGCCGTCCTAGCAAGCTGTCAGCCAGCCGAGGCTCAGAGTACAACTTTCACCACTGTTCCGTCTGTCAACGTTGCGTTGGTACCCAAGTATGCTGTCCGGAAAGGAATCAGCATGAGCACACACTGCTCATGTCAAGGTATCTAACTTTGATCATCATTGCGGCGTATTTGGACGTTGCATTGCTGGAGTAGGACTGACAGGAAACATGGGTGTCTCGGCGGTACATAGGCATTGCGGCTCGTTCTTGCCCATGTGTTCGCAACGAGACTTAGTGTGTTGATTTTGGGGCAGGCTGCAGCAGACCACAAGCCGGGGAGATAGCACTGCGGTGACACACCGCCACCACGAATATTTTGCCTGCGAGCCGTAAGGATGTCATCGCCGTGACAAAGCGCAGCATCAAGAGGTTGCCAAGTCCCCGTCCGTGACACCGAAGTCATTGAACGGGCCAATACATTGGCATTCGCGGAGTTCATGAATCGCGCTCCAGCCACAGTCCAGTGCGCATTTTCCCCCCACTCATAATGCCTTCAACACCCTTCAAGACTCTCGAAGGGCTATTCGGCTTCTTGGGGCTCCGTGGGGCGGTCTCGAAATCTGGCCGCTTTAATGTTTGATTGAAGTTGACAAATTTGGTAATCGGCTCCTGCCACTTCCGCTACAGTCCCGTGCATTTCCGCTGCCCTATATCGTGCTGCTAGATGCTGTTTCACTGTTATGGGCCTGCAGCTGGCAGAATCAAACGAAATCATGTTTTTTTGCAATCTTCGGCAGGGCCTTGCACTATTGCCGGGCGCCGTGCATGCCTTGAGAACGAGTTGGTGGTTCAAGGTTTGGGTCCGGGTTGCGCGTTGCTGACTGATTTACTTACGCTTCCTTGCTGGTATGATTCTCACGATGTCGTTCACTGGTTGCGACTGCTGACTGTGGTGGCGACATGTTGCGACGTAGACTGAGTGTCCAACGCCTGTGAGGCTTCTTCATTGGCATTATTCTACTTGGCTTGGCAGGGGGCTTGACCTGCTTTGCCAGTGTATTTCTCGGTCTCATCTACCAGGAGCTTCTGCTTCCAACGACAGCGCAAGTCGTCAGAATTTGAGACTGTGAAACTCTATAAACGGCAGGAGGATGGCTTTCTGCTGTCAGTCATAATGCTGGCTTATTTCACGCCGATGTTCCTGGGATGCTGCGTTTTTCTGTGTGCTTGGGCTGGATACATGTGGACCCAAGCAGAAGTACTAGGATCCTTGACGCTGCATACGTGGACCAAGGTAGCATGCTGTGGCCAGAGCTGCTTGACGAGACATGCGCGAGGAAGTGCTTCGCATGTAGGTCTTGTAATGCGGAATGCCCCGAGGCGAGGCTGCAGCAACCACTGTCCGAAAAGGGATTATGTCAAAGTGCTCCAGGCAGGATGTGCAATAACTGTGCTGAGTTCTGAGTTCGATATTCTCTCGCAGATCGAAAGGTGAATGCCGCTGCCACCACTACTATTGGCTCATCAGCAGACCTCGAGATGAGGGATGTGCGTGATGTGAAAGTGTCGTAAAAGGAGGGCACGGGATTTGCCGCACGCATTGCCCAAGCCACAGAGGCTAGAACGTCTTGCTATAGGTTCCACTGCAGCGCGAGTGTCCGCGTGGCGTTCTGAGGTTTCTCAATTGGAGGACGGGTCACCTTTGAGGATCTGGTTTGCCCAGTGCCGCAAGTCCGTGTTGAGCAGATGAAGGACGAGGTCCTGCAGCTTCGAGAAGAGCGTGATGTGCCGTGTTCCCAAGCACGCATGCTCGATTTTTTGTATATCGGTGGACTCTCAGGCTGACTGCTGAAAATGGCGTCATCTCTGAACACATCCACACTCTGCAGAAGGACGCTGCAGTTCAGGTGACCCCATCTGTCAATGTTGAGTCTCCTGAATTTTTACCTCCAGGAAAACAGCCTTCTGCACACAAATGGCTTGCTGCTGGCTTACAGCTTGCCAATGCTTACTCCGAAACCCTGTTGACAGTTAAAGCCGCGAATGCGCCTCTTTATGCTTCTTCATGTTTTTCCCAACAAGAAGCTTCGCATCAAAGCTCGCAGGGTTGTCAATCGTGGCATATCGTGGCTACATCTGGCGACGACATCGGCAGGGGTTTATCTTTGAAGCCTGTTTCTCGACATGCAGATGTGGCGACGCAGATTCATGACATTAGATCGTGGGGGGGAGTGAGTAAGGGAATCTGAATGGAAGGCAAGAAGTATCTGTGGAGCTCTTGCAAAATCGGAACGTTCTTTGAAAGATTTCGCTACAAGAAAGCGTTTCGTGCCCGGCAAAGGGGTTCTCATTCAATCGGATTTTTCCGATTTATCCAAACGTGTGCCTAGCAGGCCACGCCATGGAATACGGAAAGAATTTTCGGAGTGGCACGAAGCCTCGCTTACCAAAGTAATTTTTCGAGTATCACGAGCGTTTTGCAGCTGAGGTCCTCTAGTGCGGAAAACACGCGCTTGATGCAGGCTCCCGGAAAAAGAAGCCATGCAAAACAGGGATCCGGATGATGTTGCGTGTGGATTCGTATCAGGCCCATGAGGGTGTCACCGGCGAGGCGCGCGATTGCTGCAGGAGGGTGGACAGGCCTCTCGTAACCGTGTCGGCAGGCGGCATCACTCCGACAAGAGCTCAAGGTGTTTCGGTGGACTATCAGTGGTTCAAATGTTGCCGTCGCCAGACTGCGAGCAGGCTGTTCTGGAGGAGCGAGCTCTCCTTCGCTCTTCAATAGATGCGTTGAAGGCTGGCAATGCCCAGTCCGTGCCTCGAGAAAGAGAAAGCGCGAAACAGATTATGGCTGGTTAAAGATCTCTGGCAGTTGAGGCTTCAACACTCCGTGCGAGGCGCTTGTCACGAGCCACATGTCTTCATGCTTGCTTGAGTTGTCGGGGGCCAGCACATGAGGGCACTACGATGGCTCTATCATTGCAAGACGTTGAAACATGCAATCGCAGCCGCTGCATTAGCGTACGCTTCTTCGGCAACAGCTTCTCCCTTCACGAACCATGCGACTTGCCAAATCGGACACCCTCGAATATCCTGTCTTTGTCAACGAGGAAGGTCGACAGATGGACGAATACACCCGCAGATTTTCTAGAGAAATCGCTGATCCCCCCAAGTAAAGAAACACTTGCTTTGGGCCTGGGTTTGCTGCCTTGGTGTGCTTACCCATCTCTTTGAGCGGAATTTTGCCCAAGTGGAAGTAAATCAGTGCTTAGATCATCTCCGGTCGGATCGCCCTCGCAAGCACGTGGACGTTCTTTTCTGAAAGGAAGTGCGGATGCCCTTCCTTCTTTTGCAAAGTTTGCATTTGAATTATAGCAGTGTCAGTGTAGGTACTGAATAAGGCTTTCTAGATTGAGCAATAAACAGAGCGTGCAATCCCAAGCGCTGGAATCAGCCCCTTCCGCGCGGCTCTGGGCTGGACTGGCTTGGAGACTAGGCCTTCCAATGGTGTCGATGTGTACCTAGCCACTTGCGAGCATGGCCAGCGACGTTTGTTTTCTCCAGTTGTAAGACCATGTCTTCCACAGGACAAAAAACAGCTGAACCCATGCACATGTAAAGGCTCTTGCAGTCAGTCAGCCCGGCAGCATTTCCTACCAGCACATGCGGTTCGACCACGCTTTGACGGGACATGCTGGCAGGCTTAGAAACATCACTGGCCACAGTTCGGGGAGACCTCGAACAACGAATCAACAAACATGTCGTCAGCTCGGTGGGATGTTACCACAACTGAGACCGTGGAGTTGGCGTACCAGTCACAAGTCGAGAAGGGTGCGTCAGAGCAATAGCGTGCACATCATGCAGTACTAAGGGTGCAATGGAGGAGCACATTGCTAGCAACGGTCTTAGCTTCAGGTTTTTCGCGGAGTATCAATGGCTGTGGCACCACCGAAGCACCCAGACGCAGATGCAGGTCTTCGCAAGCAGCTGGAGTCGGTGCTTGCAGAAAAGGTGCGACGACTTTCTCTCTCACACACTTGCTCTGACTCTCTCTCTCGCTGCCTCCCTCCCTCTCCCTCTCCCTCCCNNCCTCCTTCCCTCTCCCTCCCTCCGTCCCTTTTTTGCATCGCAGGTCAAGGCCGAGGGACTCATCAGTAGCCAGCACGTGTCTGCCTCAGACACGGACTTCTCGAAAACAGATCCCTTGGTTTCGCTGGCTCACAGTGCCGCCCAGAACCTCGGACCTGAAGATATCTGTGTTTCTCTAGTCCATGCACTTAGACTTCCCGACACCATTCATGTTGCCGTTTAGTCGGTGTCGGTGGGTGCTGAGTGTTGATGTTGATCGCCCGAGAAAACAGGTGGATGTGTTGCGGGTTGCACAAATATTAAACACATGGGTTCCAGTGACACCTAGAAAACAAAAGAGCAGCAGACTGTCTAAAGAAAAATCCTGGATTTCCTGACTCTGAGTTCTAACTCCGTAGCTGAGCCTGTTTGGCCACTGCTAACCTCACATGGAGATATCGACAATGCCCATGCACCTCACTGCAGTCTGATCTATTAGATCCAAAATTTGGACAGTGAATTGCGCCTAGTGCCAATAGATGCTGGAACTGGGAGCACTCAAATGTCAAATTGTAAACCATTTCGTGTCCTCCGGCTGGCTGCAAGTGAAGAGGGCCGACGAACTTCTTGTAGAGTGTGGGTGCGGAGGGAGGGGCAGGGTTGATGGGGGTGACCGCGGGCCGGGTTGGGGTGGCCGATGGATGAAGGAACAAAGCAAAAAGTTGAGCCAGACCGCCCGCCTACCAACAATCGAAATCCAGAGGAGTGCATCAGGGCGGGGGAGACAGGGGGTCCCTGCAGAACTTCTGGCCGCTTATAGTGTTGTAAATTCAAGGATGCCAGTACCTCAGGTTGAGATCCTCAGCTTGCACAAGCTTCGTGATGAATTCCTTGCAGAGAAGGCCAGTCGAAGGCAGCGACATGGCCATCCCAACGGCAGAGCTCTGCGACGGTCCGAGGCTAATGGCCAAGCCCTGGTCCAGAAGTTGGAGGCAAGCGAGGCTGAGCTTTCTCGCTCCAAGAAGGACACATGGTTTAATACAGCGTCAAGTCGTCATTCCACGAGCTAAACGGTGGCTGAACTTTGGGTTCAATCTTTCTGAGAAGGATAAAGCTGCGCTTGACCAACTAGTCAGCTCGTCGGGGCCTAAGTCTTGCGATCTTACAGCGATGGGGACAGGCATTGGGACGGCAACACAAGGGGTTTTGCAGTACGATGGCCAGTCCTAGCAGCATGGCTCACTGGCCTCACGTTTCGTGAAAATGCACCTGGCCCACAACTCCAAGAGTGTCCAGCGCTGAGAGAGAGAGACAACAAAGTCTTGTTGTCTTTGGAAATAATTGTCCCGGTGCCGGGAGTCCGGAGTGCCGCTAGAGCATTTGTCAAACACCTAAATCAAGCTCTGCCTGGTGCGTGATCGCTGCCCTCAACGGTGATCTCGTCCAATAAGATAGTTGGCGTACGGAAGTTCGGCGACGTATGAAGTGGCCTCCTTTAAGCCAGCTTGGTTGAGAGTCTTTGCTCTGCGCTCCATGTCCAGCCAAGGCTGCATGTGGACTGTGCGCAGATGCGGACACAACGAGATTCTGCATTGGCGGAGGTGGGAGCCTGGATTTGAGCTTCCCCGCCTGGTGTGACTATTGCTTTGCAGGTGCCACACTTGAAGTCGTCGATTCAGCAGCAGGATGTCCTGATGAAAGACTTGGAAAGCCAGGCTCGCGATCGCGCCGGGTGTGGTCGATCGCGTGCATATAAATAGGTCTCGATCGCAAGGCGATCATACCTGCACTGGCCAGGCATGCATTCCTCGATTATGCATATCGGTGTCACAGGTGACCGCCCTCCAGCAGCAGTTGCAGAGCAGCAAGGATACCAGTGGAAGGGTGGATCAGCAAGCCAGCCGCCATGCGAATCGTGTGGTCATGTGTTCTATCAGCACAGAGGGTTGGCTTGATTCAAAAGCTGAGGCTAAGCATCTTGTATTCGCTCTGGAAAGATCGCGGGAAGATGGAGCTCGTCACGAGCAGGACAGGAGATGCCGCAAGATGCTGCAAGTGAAGGTGTCTATTAAGGTCAGAATCTGCTTCTATGACACTGCAAACACGTCGATCTGATTTAGCGATTTGATCGCGTGTCCCGACGGAGGCAGCGCTTGCCCTTCGTGTAGAACGAACGCGATTGCTCGAGGCACTCGCTCGCTGTTGTTTGCTATGTCGACCATGCATCTGGCTTCAGGCCTTGGAAAGACTGCGTCGTGGTAAGGCACAGCAGCGTGAAATCCAAATAAGTCAGGAAGACGGGTCTGGCTCAGGCTAGGGGGGTTGAAAACAGTGGAAGCAGGAATGCCGGCGCAGGGTGAGTTCAAGATTCACGGCAAGTGTCTGGCATCAGAGTTTCAATTTTCCAGGTGTAGGGTCTAGAATGCATGTTGCACAGGGTTGGGATGTAAAGGCCACGTGCCTGCGCATGCGCACACGCACGTGGTGTGTGTGTGTGTGTGTG
>CAJNDV010036059.1:10839-23868 GCA_905221635.1 Symbiodinium sp. CCMP2456
GATCCCGGAAATAGTTTTTTTTTGATCCCTTGAATAGTTTTTTTTTGACCCCTCTCCCGGTCGCAATGTCGGGAGCCTCTGTGTCTGAGCAGTATTCCTCGGCCTACGATCCACTAGCCTCACTGCAGAGGTGGATTTCGTATACCCAGGCAGAGATCATCAAGATCATCAAGGTTAAGAAAGACCTCCGAGCATACCGCCATAAATTTGCGGCTACGCAACAGATACAGCAAAGGCAGCTGGACGTCATTCAGTCACAACTGCGGGAAAACGACCAAAAAATCAATGAGGTCATTGATGCGATTACTGAGCTGTTTCAGAAGCAGCGACAGGCTCTTGAAAAGCAAACTCAGACTGCGGAAAAGCAGCCGTATGAGTAAGCAGAAAATGCAAAGCCGTGTCAGAGTGACTGCCTTGGTGCTGTGGACTTGGATTGCTTAATGGAATATGAAGTGAAAAGATTACCCTTTCCTTGGAAGGGGGTGTGTGTGTACATCCTTGAAGTAAAGATTGGAAGAGCCTGTAGATTATCCAACAGACGTGGCATGTGATCAGGGGCCACGTCCAACGAAGCTACATGATCTCATGGGAAGCAGAGCTTGACCGGCTCTGTGTACCTGCTTGCACAAATTGAAGGTGTGTGGTCCGGAAGAAGGACCCAATACTCGGTTTGGACATTTGCACAAATGCGTCTGTGTGTGTTTGTTTCCCATCGCTTCAGCAACCGCCGATGCTTGTTTGCTCGCCACACCCGATGTGGCGCCCTGATGTGGCAGGCGGAAAGCGATCTGCGAGCTTCAGCATCAGCTAACGATCATGGGTTGTTGCAGGCCTACCCTTGCAAAACCATTGCCAGTCACAGCTCCTTCCAGCTTGATGAAGTGGCCAGGCTCATGTCGAACATATCAGCTCGGATCGCGAACAGCTGTGCAAGTCTCGGCTTGCTGAAAGATTTGGTTATATGAGTTATATGGTTTTTGCAGCACAAAGCATGCTTGGTTATAAGGCAAGTTCAACTTCACCAAGCCACATCGGAGACCTCGGCCATCAGGACAGCCAAAAGTTAGTGGGAGTGATTCGGGGGAACGATCGCCCAACAACGTTTAACTGAAGGAGCCGATTGGCCGGCCTTGAGCAGATGGTTTGGACCTTGGCTCCTTCGGAAATCTTGGGCGTTTGGGAATCTGTGCCAATGCTTCCACAGGTGCAAGCTTATGCGGACAAGTGCGCGGCCTTGCAGCAAGAGGCCACGCCACAGCGCCCATACGTGGCGGACCATTTCGGGTTTTAGATGTAGTGGTTCACCCAGATAATGCCGTTAAACAACATGTCTTCACGTCTCTTACGACGTCACAGCGAATTCAATTTGCTGCACCTCCTCACGTGCCTGCTTCACCCTGTCTGTGACGGATCGTCGAGTCTAGTCAAGGTGGATTTGGGCTATTTCTTGCTTAGAGAATCTTGGACCGGGCCCCGAGGGCACGGCACGGAAAACCTGCCATCCTCTTCGACCCAGCCTTCGTCCAGCATACCCGAATCGAAATACTAAGTGGCAAACCACAGACCATGCCATGTCTCGTGCTCCAACAGACACACGTATTTGGAAGGAGGCCACGTACTATGAGACGGAATTGCAGAAAGCATTTCGTGTTGGCACAGCAACGTTTCTCGGAACACACCGAGCCAGTCTATCTTCTTGTGTCACTGCAGCCACACCTCAGTAGCCGAGCGCACCCCAATGTCCAGAAGTGTGTCGATGATGTTGTTAACCTTGCTGATGTGAGTGAGAGAGCTGTTAGTTTCGACCCGTATTCGACACGACAATCAGTTCCAGTGAGCGAGGAGCTTCTTGTTTTGTCAAGCGATCGAGTGCATTGCTGCGAGGTTTCCTCCTTGCAAGACGACAAGGTTTGGGAGCAGGGTCTCAAATGGTCAAAAGATATCCTTGCAGTCCTTGCATCACTGCCCAGTTGTGAGGCCGAGCTTCAGGAGAAACTTGAGGCACCGCGTGCGGCCCGAAGCCCCGAGAGAAGTGCGATGATTCAGCCGGGGCCTCATGCTTCCAGGGAGTTGAGGGTAAAGGTTTCCACCTTCGAGACAGTGGTCTTTGTCGAGTTCCAGTCGTCTCGTGCAGCTACGATGAGTGGTAGCTGTCCAATCTGTGTTCCTGATGCAGGGTGTTGCTCAGCTATGCACGTCGGCATCCACGAGCATAACTCACGCAAGATTTTCGCCTCAGGGGTCCCCCCTTGCCACACACACACACACACACACATGCGAGGAAGACTCTTCTGCAGCGGCGAGACACAACTAAAAACTTTCCTTCGAGGCATTTTTGGGGTCCGGCGGCTCAATTGAGCCTGGCATGTGAATCAACACAGCCTGAAATCGTTGCGTTTAGAAGACAGAGGTATCTTTCGAACATGCTGGCAGGTTTCTTAGATCAGATCAACTCATGAAGCTCAGCACGGGGCATCCTCGTGCATGCGCAGAACGAATGGTTGGGTCCAGGAAGTGGGTTGTGTCAGGACACTGCGAAAGATGCCGACAGGTCTCCGAGCTTCCGCGTGCCTAGATCAATTTGACCATCGTTCTGGGGCCAAGAAACAGTCAAAAGAGCCAGCGCCGCACAAAGTTCTAGTGTGTGGGTGTTCTTTGCAGAAGAAGGCCGACATTCAATTCAGCTTCAATGCAGCAAAGACTGGAAAACTAGTACGCAGTGAAAAGATCTTTGACACCACTGCAGGCCAGCGGGGTCGCAAGGCTGGGCCCTGTGAGGATGTGGCAGACGTTTTCGTTTCACGGCATGGACGGGATGTGGCTACTCGTTTATACTGTGGAAACTAACATGGTAGCCAAATGATGCTGTTATTTTTCTGGAAAAACATCCTCTCCATGTAGTGGAGTTAATGCTCGGTTCATGATCGGGGAAGTGCGGTTCCAGGAAACATGCAGAGAGATCTAGCAAGTCCGCAAGCGTTGTTGGATGCATGTGTCGGCGATTTCAAGCTTGGTAGCTCCGTGTTTGGCTCAAGCTTCATGGTGTGGTGTCGGATCTGGTTGGCACATCGTCCAGGCATGGCCAGGCATGGGCTGCCAAGGCCGCAGCATGACAATCGCATGCTACCTTCGGAAGTACACTTCTTGCCATGAAGTATCGTGAGACTTCAGGCCCGGCTGCCTCTTGGCTGCCGCCTTGCTTTTAGCCACGTGCTTAACCTGGCAGTTGTCCACAGCGGTGTCCTATCCTCTCAGCTGTCAGGCTTGCCTGACGCTTGCTCAGGTAAGCTTGCTGCAATTTCAATGGCTAGATTTTACAGCTTGGCGATCCGCCGACAGGCACTTTTTGGGGAGTTTCGGGGTCCGGGGCACTGCAGAAGATTTCCTGCGAGGAATTGCTCCAGCTCTCGACTCGTTGGCTGGAGATGGCAGCCCTCCGCCGGAGTCTATGTAACACAAAACAACACAACAGTCTGTGACATCTTCTTGAATGTATTCGTTTTCCAACGATTCTTGAGGTGCGAGGGCAACTTCCTGCAATGAGACTCGGTCCGGGTGGTGGCTCTGATCCGGTGCGCCAACACTCGGAGATTTCACTTGTGAACATCTTGACTGCCACCAGGTCAACAATGTGTCGCCTGAAATGTCAGCTGCTGGACGAAAGTATGCTCAGAAGTACGAGGTTGGGGGCAAGGTGCTCCGTGATCTGTGGCAGTTGTCTGGCTGTCTTCCAGGACATCATGTTAGCTGGACAGAAGGTTTGGGAGGAAATGCTGAAGAAAGACGAGGCGGTTCGTTAAAGCATCAGACGATTGAGGGCTTGGTCTCTTTGCTCACGAGGTCCCAAAGAAGATCTACTTCATTGGCACAAATGGAAACACAGGTGCTGCTGTGTTTGACAAATCTGCCTTCTGCTCGAGCAACTATAGAAGTCGGACATGATGCCGCATCGTTGAAACTCGAGTTCAGTCATGGATGAGAAACCATGCTGCGAGAGAGTTGCACTGTGCTGTTAGAACGTTGTAGGTGAGATGGTTGCAGAAGCCTTGATGGATTCGCTAGCGTCAGGGCCTCAAGGTCTCATGGGATAATGAATTCCAATGTGGGGCAGAACTATTTTCGATCCCAGGTATGTCCCAGCTCCCGATGGGACTTTGTTTTTGCGCAGAAAGCCTCTGCCTCAGTCAGGGGGACCATGCAGAAGGGATTGGCTTTGCCTTGGGACAGACCGGGGGTCGACTACCCGAAGCTGAAATACTATCTTCTGAACGGGGACAAGGAGGCACCCAGGGTGGCATCGAAATTGGGGTTCTCTGTACGGTCTGCATCCGGCATCGAAACTACTGCCGAGAGAGCATTTTGATCAAGACTTTGTAGCCCCGCGTCTCGCGAGTTGGCAGCGAGAGCTCCAAAATCGCCGGTGGACCTGTACATGGAAGATGAAAAGGCTCGCATCGAACAGCGGTTGCATCAAACCTGGTATAATTCTGTTCCTGCCACGCTGCGACCTGCAGAAATATCGTGAGCTGGAGACTGAAGTGTTGAAGGAGTTTCAAAACCTGGTGCGACCTTCAGCATTCCAGCTTGTTGTGGCTTCGAAGCCAGTGGCAACCAACTGAAATCCTGGTAAGGAAACGGAAGGCCAGCCTGCCGGCATCATCGTCGGAGAGAGCGCTGTTAGCATTCCCGAGAATGTGCGCACCTTTCAGTGCGGAGATCTTCTGACCGAAGCTCGTAAAGGACAACGAACAGACTGGCTGCCACGATGCAGGTTGAAATCCTGAAAACCGGCTTGGTGATCTGGATAGATGTTGCGGCAGAGTTCAGCTGGACCTCGGATAGTAAGTAACGGCACTGTGACTGTGGCAATCCAAAGAGTCTAATCCAAAGCTCGAACGTCGAAGGAGCAAGACACAGATGAGAGCCAAAGCCGGTGGCGGACTCTTCATCCCCTACGAGATTATCAGGTGCCTTGCCTTGGGCTCTTAGGCTCTTATCTTAGGGGGCTCTGAGGAAATCCGGTAACTGCTTAACCTGCAGGCCGCCTGTTTGGTGCATTGCAAATGGCTGGGATGGAGACATTGATGACGGGGAGGCATCGGCTTCGGAGCCTTCGTGAAAGTGTTTTCTTTTCATGCTTGAACGGGCGGTGCTCCAAAACCTGTGCTGCGATTCTGCGAGGCAAAGGCGGAATACATGGATATGGTCGAGAAATACAACGAGATGTACGAGGAAGTCGCTGACCTTCGTCTTCGAGCAGTGCCAGTGGCTGCATGAGCTATCACTAGCTGTCACTGGCTGAAAGCACGAAGCTTTGTTGGTGAGTTGTGCAATCTGCTGCACATCCTCAGATGCAATGGAGTTGGGCCGTATCAGCTTGTAAGCATCCTGCCAATCCTTGTGTTTTCTTTTGCCTGCACCTGTCCGCATTGCTGTCTTGGGCAAACTCATCTCGCTCGTTCACGCACTTCCTATGTCGCACCATCGGCGCTTGAATGCTGCCTCTCGAAGCCCGTTTGCGGTCGCCTTTCGTGACTCCAAACTGTCCACTGCTGTTTCACGATTGGTCTCCAAGCCCAGTGTGCTATGCGATGCACAGGGACATCTGCGGGCCAGGACCTTTCCCTGCTTCCCTCTGTTTCAATTTGTGCTTGGGGTGGGATCATTATTGCGCTTGTCGCGAAATGCACGTGTGCACCCACTGATGAGTTAGGCATGTGAGAGTATGCGTTTGCTCCTGTCAGGGGCAAACTT
Source organism: Symbiodinium sp. CCMP2456 (assembly GCA_905221635.1). Classification (NCBI taxonomy): domain Eukaryota; class Dinophyceae; order Suessiales; family Symbiodiniaceae; genus Symbiodinium; species Symbiodinium sp. CCMP2456. The sequence goes on from CAJNDV010036059.1 coordinate 16,594, forward strand.
ACAGACGGCTGCTGAAGCCGTGTGTGAGTCAAGAGCTTTTAGTTTTTTTCCGGAGGCATTTTCGCGGACCGACCAGTTCGCCTTTCAGAGGCTTGAGGCTGCGGTTTCGGACCACACCACTCCGCGGGTAGTGGAAAAGAAGGTGGACCGTTGATTTATTTTTCGGCTCGATGCCATGCCCACACACCCCGGCCACTGGAAGTGTAAACCCTTAACCCCCGAAGCATCTATCTCTTCGCACGCAACAACAGCAGAGAAACGTGCCGCGCATTGATCCAAAGTTCCCCCCCAAGTATCCCGAGCCTTTCAGCGACCACCAGCAAACCAACATTTTGCTCGCGCGTTCTTTGCCCTCGCCGTCCCGCCAGTCACGAAAACTCTCCCCAGAGAGCCTTGCGTTTCAATAGCCAGAACTCGTTCTGCCAGAACGTGTAGGGGGTGGCGACCCCCAAAAGTGGTGTGATTTGGGTTGGTTTAGGCAGTTATCCCCTGCGGCACGTGGGTGTTTTGGGGCGTGGCCTGCCCCTTCCTTTCTCGGCTGCAGCAGACTGGTGCTTAATCTGCAGAAAACAGGACCGTTTGCATACTTCCAGCATTTGTAACTCCACGTTTTCCCAGGCACCTCCCGCACCTTTCGTCCCCCCCCCCCCGGTGTTTGGGCGTAGCTTTCAACACACTCCACGTCTTCTGCCCAAGACCTTCGCTTAGGGCGCTGCTGTCCGCATTCACAGAAAGGCGGAGAACGAGGGGGCAATTGAGCTGTGGTGTAGCACATGTGTGTGCGACATGAATGACAACTCATTGCTTTCATCATTCATCGATCGACTCCTTGGATCTACATGATACATTCCGTGGCCATGTCGGTATACGTTTCGAATTCAAGTTTTTCTTTTTCTTCCCTCCTCGAGTTCCTGCGCAAGCCATGTCCTGGCGGCGGAGCACGTCTTGTTTGCCCTTTCTCTGAGAAGGCAGCTTTGAGGCCTTCGAGGTGTCTGTTCCGCCGACTATGCTGGACTCTTTTCCCCAGGAGGTGAAATGTACCGAAGTTATCTCCATGATTGAACCGGGACTTCGTGTATGTCCTCGATACATCGAGAGCAAGAACTGCAACAATCGAACGTTCATCAACGAGCACTGGGTTGTCCCCGATCTAATCTGCCACAAGTGGTTTCCGGGACTCTGTGGTTATCACATTACTTGCTGGAATCAGCACGGTAAATTCGATGCCGCGATCTGACGTCACGCTCTACCTCGACTGCCCCTCCTGGAATGTCTCCGAAGATGCGATCAGGGTCCGCGATGAATGAACAGCAACGATTGCCCTCCCTTGGTACCAGGCGGGGGCAGCGACGTCACAATGTTGCGGCCGGGAAATCATCCTTTGGCAGTGTTGCCCCTGACGCCCCCTGGGAGATTCCCTACGATGGTGTCCTCTACCTCGAGCGGGTCCTGCAGTGTCCGACATTCGCGAGTGCTCTCACAAACTTCGGTTTTTTCGTCGACTTGCCGGTTTACACCCCGAATAACGACATGCTTCACGAGCGAGTGCTCTTCCCGAACAATTTCACCGATACCAGGGCTACGTTGGTGTATTCCCTGGTTGGCGTGCGATGCTGGCTTCACTCGCCGACCTCTACAACACCAGCATCGATGATCGACTTTCGCGACTCCGAGACTGGTGCAATGAGCGCGAAACCGCCGATTTCTGATCTCTGTTGCGACCTGGCCGATCCAATCTTGGATTGCGCATTTTCGATGTTGGCACCTAACATGCGAATGTACTTCGCTCATGTGCGGACGAGCTGCTGCGAATGTCTGCGGGCGACCTTTGTGGCCAGCTAGGGGGTCACGACTCAACAGATGCTTCGTGCGAGGCTAGTCAGCCAGAAACCGCCATGGGTGCACCCCACAAGTGGAAGGGGCGCCTGGGCAGACCAGGCTAGCGGCTAGCGATGAGGATAGCGATGGACAGAGCTGGCTACATGATCCCAAAAAAGTCAAAAGTGGCTCGGGAACTGCGCTATGTTGTTTCCCGACCAGACCGGGCCATGAAGATATACGGGGCTATCGCGAGGAAGATGGAGCCTGACCAGATGTCAGCATGGCGAGATAACTCCATCGTCGAGAAAGCGCAGAGACCGAGCTGCCAGGTGGCTAAGGGCAACCTCTCGGATAGAGTCCTCAGGCTACAAAGGGCTACGAGTTGGGGTTTCCTGACACAGGAGCAGGAGAGATCTTAAGATAGTTGAACACAGACATTTATGAAGAGGATAGACCAGGATAAAGGCAAACCACAGGCAGTGGGCTAGCCAGCTAAAGACGCTGTTGCTCGTCCACCACGGCGTGGAAGGGCGCCCCGCCTGCGTAGAATGACGGTCGAGCTCTGCGCCGCCCGGCTAGCAGACCCTGGCTGGCGGCTGTGACCTCTCCGTCTGGCTCGGCAAGCTGGACCAGCACATCTGACTTCTGGCGAGGGCTGCGCGAGGATTGGCCCCTCGACCGCTTTGAGGCAGGGAGGCCTGAGGCCACTGGATAGTGCATTCAGCTAGCCAGACTGTCGAGACCACGACTGTGTGATTGAGGATGAGGTCGAGCACAGGAAAGTATCCAGGTGTGCAAGAAGTCGGAGAGAGGCAAGGAGCTAGTAGGACAGATCCCCCACCGAGGGTGGATTATGGGGGATGATAGGTTGCTGGGGCGCGACGTGTAGTGCAACGTCATAGGTGTGGGGTTAGGCAGTGCGCACAGGGATAGAGGGCACACCTAGGATAGCAGGCGAGCGCCGCGATGCAACACCATGGGCTAGCGGCTAGCAGCAAAAGGGCCATCCGCTAGCGAAGCCGACTTGAAGGCGGTCCTGGCTAAAGATTTTGCGATAGGCTAGCCTGGCGACTCCTGCCGACTCCTGCCCTGGCGGCTAATTTCGTGGTTTGCTGGCAAACTGCACGATGTTGTTGTTAGGGATTCGTGGGCCCGGCCGTGGGGGCTATGCCCGCCGGCCCTCCCCAAGGTTACGCCGCCGCCAGCTACGCCGACGACTGTCAGCTACGCCGACGACTGGTCTGAGTGACCCGTACCGGATAAGGGGAGAGGTGGTGCGGATAGTGCAGGAGATCAGAGAGAGGGATCGTGTTTTAGGTGGGCAGGTCCTCCAAGCAAGTGCTACCAACTGGCGGAGGTCTTCCGGATGGCGGCCGAGGGCGAGCTGGGCTGTAGGCCAGTCCGAATAGCGACATCCACGGAGAGATCCTCGGATTGTTTGGGCGGTAGATAAAGCCCCTGCGACTTCGAGCTAGCCGGGTCGCCGCGCGTCTTGAGTGGCGGCTCGAGCATTTGGATTGGGAGCCTGGAAGAAGAGGTTCGGGGAGAATCGTGCTATCGCGGCCTTGGCAGTATTGTCGAGGACGACCAGAAGGATAAGAAGCGGATAATAATCCACCCACAGTGTGACGGTGTGAAGGTGAACAAAAGGTGATAGCGCCGCTACAGTTGCTAGCGACCCTCGTCGGGATACGTCTCGGAGTCTCGCAGGGCGAGGATAGGAAGAGTTCTCGAGTGGCCATCCGGGGCTACAAGGATAGCCAATCTAACGGGGCCCTACTGAGAAAGGCTATGACGACCAATTATCCGTCGATGCAAATTTTGAGGGAGATGGCAGGCGAGCTATCCCACAAGAATTGTGAGCTACAGCTGCAGCTTCGACTCCGACCCCGGATTGAGGATAGACCTCAGGGAGAAAGTTCGCTTGGAAAATCAAGGAACGGCTACTCGCGCACTCCGATGGCCTCTACAAGGAGCTAGGACTGCGAAAGCGAGAGGCACCGGCGAGGGTGTCGCATTCAACCGAAAAGTCCGTAGGCTAAAACCCTGGTAGCCTGAGTGGCTCCGCTTATAGGGGATGGCTAGCCGGAGGCTAGTGGCAATCTGTAGGCAAACTGGGGTTGTGCCACATCCATGGAAAAAGACGAGTCAGTGTGCGAGCTAGCTGTGTTGGGTGTTTCTCGGTCGTCGCTCGGCTAGCTCGTCTCGAGCGCTGTTACTACTCCGGTAGAATGGGTTGGATAGGGCGCTAGTGGCCATGAGGAGTGGATCCACGAAGATCATACGACCCAGCCTGGTGATGTCGCTTTCGCCTTTATTAGGGCCTTTTCCGATATCCTTGGCACCGATGCCCTGCACCGAACCTTGATGACGAGACCGGTACGGTCTCGTGGCGTTCGCTTGCGATGGGAGTATGCGACCACCACCGATGGGAAACGGTCAGTCCTCCGAATCTCGAAACGACATTTCTGTATGCAGTGCGATTGAGACATTCGAGATACCCGATCAGGATTCGGAAGGGAATCCGAAATCGCAGAACACGCCACCGAAGCGAAAGCAGTTTCAAAAGAAATACGCAGTAGAGATCTATGCATCTCCGGTGAAAGATTTCGTTGTTTCCTAGAACTAGTCCAGCGCAATGGCCGCGAAACCGAGACGTCCTAGCTTCTGCTGCATCTCCTTCGCCGTGACCTTGCCCGCTTTGGTCTTCTCGCCGAGCCATCCTGCTAAACAGTACATCCCTAGCGTGTAGGACGAACACTTCGTCTCCATCCACAACCTCCACTGTGTCGCCACCACGAGTCTTCGCACACTTGAAGGGACATCCCAAAACGGAACGGAAGCGATCTCTCAACGGTATCACCTGTCTCCCCTTCGCTCTTATTAGTAGGGCCTCGAGATCATCGGCGTGAGCGCCATGCAGCCGGGCATCGACACATGCGTGAGGCTGAAACAGGCTGAATGCACCCTTGGAGGTTTGCATAAATAATTAATGGGTACACAGCGCGTGATATCAGCCGACCTCTTGCCCGGGGCGGTACCTGCCTCCTAAGTCCTGAGCAAAACAGGATTATTCCGGATCTTTGTCTTTGGGAACCATTGGGAATACACCAGCAAAAGAAACGGCTTGTGGAACATACTTGTAAATTTTTGAACATACTCGAAAAGATCAAGATAGCTCGTACATGCTATGACCATGAGCTGACTGGCAATCCGACCACATGTACATACATTCTCTGTCTCTCTCAGGAGAAAGCAGCAAGATTAATAAGACGTGCCGTGATAAGCAGAGGTTTGAAGCCTGGTTGAACACATGAAGAAAACTTACGGGGGTCCGCGGAATTGAATGGAATTGAGCGATACTCCGCGATCTTTCGCAGATAGCTTTCTTCAATCATTTGGTTTCAATAAGTTGTAAGGAGTCGTTCCGTCTAGGTCACCGAAAGTATCAGTCACCTTGTGTCACTGCTTACCGTGCTCAACAGGCATCTACTTGGATTGCATACGATTGTCAGAGAGTATCATAGGACAACAATTTCGCACTGTAGAATGGACTTGCAGAAACAAGTGAAAGACTTTTGAAGATACTGTGGCCTGAACTCCGCAGGGCTTCCGAAACTACCAAGCAGCCCAAATAGTTCGGTAGTTGGAAGCCGTCAAATGTCAAGCCTTCGAACTGGTTTCCGCTCGTGCCAGCATGTTTTGCTTCTTTTCGTGGCAGCCTGATCGTCACAGACGGGAGTCCGTCACATGCTTGTAAGGATACCCCTGGCATTGTCGAGAACCAGTACTGGGGCGCCGAGCGATTATCCAAGGCAGTGCGACTTGCTCACCGATGTCCTGCCGCTCGTGGCAGCATCATGGATGGTGCTCTGACGTTGTCTGGATGTTGTGCTGGCAGGCCATCGCGGAGTTCTATGGGATTGACACCGAGGGAGCCTCTGTCGAGGAGGCGCCCCACCGGCACTGCAGCCTATGGCGTCCCTCCTCCTCTTCTGTCGCCTATTCGTTTTCCGAGCTTGCAGGAGGTCTTGGAACGTGATCTGGAAAAGTTCTTGGAGAGTGCTCGCCTCTCCAAGTACATGCAGGCCTGCCCAAAAACAGGCAAAAGACACCAAAAAGGATGCAGCAGGCCATGCATTTTGCAAGCCTACCAGCATCGCAAGAATTCAGCAGGCTGCACTGGACTGGCCCAAGCCAAAGTTTCTCTTGTGTCCGCACCGTTGCTCAATCAGAATTGTCAGCCGATGCAGATGAGGTGCGATGAACAGGGTGCAGCTTCCATAGAGGATCTTTTGCCAGCGACATGTCAGCATAGTGCCTTGGGATGTGCGATGATGTGCAGACGCTTGGCAGGACATCGTGGAAAACACTGATGACTTTGCTGAGGTACTGTGTTTGTGCGTCTTTGTGGATGGCTGCAGTGGGCTGTCGAGGCGCTGTCACTGAAGCCCTTGGAAAAGAAGCGCCTGGCAAAGGCCGCTGAATCCGTCCACTCCTCAGATTTGCCATGGGTTTGCCAAAGAGTGTGGCTCATTCAACGATCCCTTGCGAGGTTGCAGCTGTTGCATAGCGATCCAATCTGTGGTGGACTATCTGGCATCGAACAACGGTGTCATGAGATGCCGTAAGTGTGGAGCCAACGATGTCACAGATCGCCGTCAAGCTTGGCTTGGACGTGGCTCGGAGCTTCGTGGATTCTATTTTGCAGGATCCACGCACTGATGCACAGTCAGCCTGCACTCGCATAGTGAAATTTCCAAAAAGATTATCATAAGATTTGTGCATCCAATGGAGTGGGGCCTTCCACCAGTCAGGCTTCGTCTCTCATGGCGTTGTAGCACATGAGACTTGAGCCAAAGTTATCGCCTGCTCATTCTCGGAGCCTTGAGCAGGATCAGGGTTCTCCAAAGATATCCGCAGGTGCTTGCGGAAAAGCTTGTGGTGCTGCCAGTGCTGTTGCAGAGACCGTTTCGGACGGGGACTAGTAATGAAGCTCTTTGCAGTAGGACCATTGACGAACTTCACAAGCCCCGTCAACACCCGAAAGTCTGGGGATGATCACAGGATTTCTGAGCAGACTAAAATAGGATTGATAGCCACTCCGAGGTGAAATGCAAAGTCACGAAAGCTCGCGGCGGAGCAGGGCTTGAGGTCAGTATGGATTATTGTTGCTAGTGGGGTGTAATTTGATACTTTGACTGGATTTAGTGATTGTTGGGGGGAAGGCAGTGGGTTGTGAGCACTCTGACAGATTACTTCATAAAACGCTCCTCCTCCTACTGCGACGACGACTACTACTACTGCTGCTACTACTGCTTTTCGCTGCTACTACTACTACTACTACTACTACTACTACTCCTACTACTACTACTACTACTACTACTACTACTACTACTTACTACTACGTCTGCTACTACTGTTATTATTACTACGGGCACTATTACCACCACC
>CAJNDV010036060.1:244-23867 GCA_905221635.1 Symbiodinium sp. CCMP2456
TGACTCAACTTGACCAGCCAAAGTCCACCCCACCCACCTGGAAAGTCGACCCAGTCCCCCAAGGAGTCACGCCCGACCACGCCCAAACCCAAAAGTTAGCCTAACCTAACCTACCTTCCGGAAGCCACCCCGACCAGCCGAGGCAGCCCGACCCCTGGCCGTGGCCCAAAAGTCCTTAAAATCATGTCTTCATAGCATCCGCTCAGCTGCGCAATGATTCAATTATATCTCTCATGTTTAATTTCTCCTTTTGCAAACCGACTAGGGCCCTAGGGAGAATTTACTCTTTCCTCGGGGCTCCCAAATTGGGGAATTTTAGAGCCCCGAGGAGGCACATTTGTTGTGTGCCACAAACTCATCCCCGACCTGCCAGAAAATCCTCAGTGAATTCGAATTCACTCACCACCGGCCCACCACCCCCGACCATGCAACCCCCCAGACAGTGACCAGAAGGTTAACCCAGTGTTGAAAATTGGAAGGTCGGTGGCCAAAGCCAAAGCATCAGCATCGAGAGTTAGGAGGGGAATGATTTCTGAGGATTTCCGGTTTTCGCCACAACGTGAGCTGCTTCTGTGTTTGTGTTTAGTGACTGCTTAGTGATTGTACATTGTAGAGTCATTGTAGAGTTTGTAGAGTTTGATAGAGTCGTAGAGTCGTAGAGATTGTAGAGTGTGAGACCGTTGAGCCGTTGAGTCTGTAGAGTCTACAGAGTATAGTAACATATAGTATAGAGTAGAGTCCTGAGTCCTGTGCCGTGCCGTACTGTATAGTAAGTATAGTATAGTCTATAGAGTATAGAGTATAGTGTGCAGAGTCCTAGAGTCCTAGAGTCCTAGAGTCCTAGAGTCCTAGAGCTTGGGGCCGGAGTGACCAGGTTGTGGTTGAGAACTTAGCAGACGTAGACGTAGCACCTAGGACTTAGGATTTCGGACTAACTAGGTCCTAGGTCCTAGGTTCAGGTAATTAGGGCTTAGGAACGAAGCCAGAGCGACCCAAAGTCTTCATCGTAGGATATTTTGCGACGCATCTACAGTAAAGTCCATCTCATACACCCAAACACAAAAGCAAACCGGCCGGTTCTTCCAAGAACAGAACACATGCCTGGTTCTCCTGAAAAGAAACAAGCAGAGGCTAGCGGCTGGCGAGTGGCTCACTGCACGCATTACAGGTAAGCTAGTTACAGCTAGTTGCTAATTACTAGTTGCTACCGCTAGTCGCTAGTCACTGCTGCTAGTCAGTCTGGTAGTTAAATAGGATCTTGTGCTCTGATGTTAAGCAAGCTTTCGAAGCCTGGATCGTGTAGGCGTGCAGGCGTGCAGGCAGCACAGTCACGATTGAACCCATGCTTGTGGTGGCATTTTGAATCAAGTTTCCAATTTTGACGACAGTGGACGTGCGCAATGTGTGGCTCTTAGCTTCGACACTGTTTTGTTTCTGGCGCCGGAGTCCCAATGGGTTGGGGCACCGTAGCTACCTCTTTGTGTGAAGCAGAGAGCACTTCTGCGTGGGGCAATGTTGCCGAAAGCGTTTGCAACAGCCAAAGCTCGAGCGATGCGTTGATGGAGGAAGCCGATGCTCTTTGCTCAGACAGCGATGGTGAGACCTTGCCCGAGCCGAGACCGGGCTATGCAAGGAAGATTTGGTGGGCCCGGCTGCTGGAGCAGCATTCCCCACCTCTTAACTTCCAGACCCCTGAAGCCAAGCAGGAAATTCGTGTGGTGTCTTGCTGCAGTGGTGGCTGCACAGAGGCCACGGTTTACAAGGACCCGCCTCACAGCCTGTCTGCGCTAACCGCTAGCCGTAGCCATTAGCTAACTGCTAGAATGCTAGAATCTGCTATAGAACTGGTAGCTGGTAGCAGTAGCTACGAATACTTACCGGCTAACATCGGCTAACCTCCCAGGCTGTCAGCTGTTGGATTGCTAGACTGCTAGCTGCTAGCTGCTAGAGTCGAGTTTGCTTTAAACTCTCCAGGATTTGTGTCTGCAGGTCCACATTGCATGGCTAGGGCCTGGGCCAGATCTTGAGCTTTTTTGTCAGAGCAATCAGCGTTAGGGCCAAAGTAGCAAGGGGAAGCTTGATGCCATGCGTGATTGTTGTGCAGGAGCTCGGCATACCTGTGGATGTTGTGTCCACCTCAGAACCGTGCCAGCACTTCCGAGCTTTCCAAGCTGCGAACCATGCCGTGAAACATATGTTTGACAGGGCAAGCTCTCAGATTGCAGGGAATAAGTGCTTGTTGCACAAGGATGTGTCAGGAGTACCCTGCAGGCATCCTGACCGCATCCACTCCATGGTCTTAGGAACACCGTGCCAGCCTTTCTCCAAGTTGACTGGGAAGCGTTTCCAGAAGTCAAGTGCAGAGAATCATGCTGCGTACGAGACAACTTTCAGGGACACGTATGATGCTTTCCTTGCTTTCGAGCCTGGTGTCGTGACCATGGAACAGTCCTCTGGGTTTAACCTTCCGTATGACACGGAGACAGACGAGACACCTCTTCAGAGGCCGACAGCACGGGGCGGGGGCATACAGGCTTAGCTGGCATAGCGGCATAGAATGGGTTCTGGATTATTCTAGCGGCTAGCGGTTCTAGCGGTTTAGCACCTTTAGGGCCGTTAGGGCCCCTGCAGGGCTACTACACGGCCTATAGGGCATAGGGCATGAGGGTTTCCGTTCATTGAATCAGGTGGTGTGTGCGAAACTTGGGAGTTTTGTTATGAATGTTTTGATGTTTAGGAGTTTAAGACTGTCCGGACATCCTCGGTGTGTTGAAAGTGTGTTAACTGTTAATTGCCCTCGTCGCAGTTGTAATCCTAGTCCTAGTCGTCCCAGTCTCACAGACGTGTTGTAGCGAAGTGATTGTGTAGTAATGATGTAGTGCAGCAGTACATTAGTGAAGGGTTCGATATGTCGCCGGCATCGTTGCTCGCTAGCCCACTAGCCGCTAGCCGGTAGCTGCTGTGTGTGCTAGCTGCTGCTAGGTGCCAATCCGGTTCTTGACATATATGTCTAACCTAGCCGACCTAGCCGTCTAACCGAATTTCTGCTCCCCCATTGTGCCAAACCCCAAAGCGCAGCCCTGAACCACGAACTATCCCTGAAGCCTAAAACCCGAAAGCCTGAAACCCGAAACGCTAAACTCCTAAAGTCGCAAAGCCTTGAACCCTGAGTGCCGTAGGAAATTTCTTAGTACTTTCTGAAATCCCGAAGCTTGAGTCTCGAGCTCGGCAGCCAACGCCCGAAACCGGAGCCCCAGATCCAGAAGCAACAAACCCTTATTTTCGGGATTTTAGGAGCGTTTGTACGTAATTGGAATAGGATATTGGGGATATCGTCGTGTATTAGTATTGAAGACTGCAAGTTATACAGGGATACAGCAAGAGCTCCAACCCCCAGAAGCGAAGCAGTAAGTCCCAAAACGTTTGATGCTGGCCTGCCCTCAGAAGTAGGAGCGACCTTGGTGAACCATCCTAAGTCTCCTAAGTCTAGCGCTGTCCGCGAATGTTGTGACCACCTTTTGACTGTAGACTCTAGAATCAACCCCGCCTACCTATCCCCCAAACATGGGAGCGACACCCCACAAGGACTCTAGGTGCAGGATGCAGAAACTGAGAACGAAATTTGTTTTGATTCTAGCCGTTGCAGCCGCCATGCACACTTCACGCAGGTTCCTGGACGGCTTCTCCAAGCTGTCGTTTCTGAACGGCGGCTACTGGCCTGTGGTCGTCCACTGCGATCTCGCTGACTGGCTCAGTGTTCCGAGATCCAGGCTGGATCCCGTGCAAGTTATTATAGTCATTATCATTATTTCAATTGTTGAGGTGGCGGTTGTCACCTGTGCTGAGCGTGATTCTTGACTTTGGCGACAGGGTTTCAAGTTCCGAAGTTATTGGTGTCGTTTGTGGAAGCATGAGGGGTGTTGAAAAAAGGGGATCTGTTCGCTGTGTTACTTGTTGTAAAGCTTTGAGGTCCTGAGTGACTGGCTGCTTCACGGACCCTTCCGATAAATGCAGCTGTTGACGTCCAGGAGTTCAAAAGCGGTGCATTCCAGGTAACCGCTAAGCCGCTAACAGACAGCAGCTAGCGAGCAACGAGCTGATACAGTGTCATGCAGCTACAGTGCTACAGATTCTAGATTCTAGATTCTAGATGTTTGTGACAGAAGACACATGGGACGTATCGCGGCAGTCGGCAGTTTTTACAATGTTACAATTTTACAAGAATCATATTCTATAAGCTCTCTGCAGTGTGCTTTAGCTTAACTGACTTAGCTTCTTCACGAGAGTCCATGGAGTCTCACAGTGGACATGGGGTGGGAGGCACTTGCAGAGGCCTTGGCTCCTGACACTGATGAGGTGCCAGCAGGGTTGCAGCCACAGCCGTTGCCTAATAGTCCTACCAGACGACGTGGGCGGCGACCAGGTTCGGCCCTTGTTCGGGCAGCTGTAGCAGCGGAAGGCGAGGTGTTGAGGGCAGAGCGCGCTGCCCGGATTCGAGTTCCAGAATCTGCTGAGACTGCGGCTTTACGACAAAGTAACGATGACACGAGGCAATTGTTAAGCAATCTGCCTATTTCGCAGAAGCGGCTCTGCTTCTTCGCACAGCAACAATTGGCCAAGCCATGTTTGCCAGACACATCGAATCCTTTCGATGAGGTCATCCGAAGTTCTCATCATGTTACGTCTTGGACCGCGGCGGCAATTGCAAACGACAAGGATATCAGGACAGTGCAGAAAGATTATACAAGGTCTGCTGAAGCAGTTTTGCAATCTAGCAGCTTGCTATGGAATATGACTTTGCAAAGGATTGTTTCCATGATCGAGCATCAAGGATTCGAAGGTTTGCTTCTAATGCGAAAACGACGGTATGACGAGTCTCCTTTCAAACTGAGGCTGCGTGAGGACACACAGAAAAGCGAAGCAGGAGCATCAGAAGCACCTGGCAAGGCGAAAGTGATGCAGTCCGAACTAGGTTTCGCATGCTTGTTGAGACGGCCAAAGCCTGGCACCCAAGATGATTTCGAATATCAAGAAGTGCACGGCTGGGCCCCAACAGCTTTGCATGTATTAGACAAGACTACAACACAGAACATAGCCCAATCCCAGAGGAATATCCAGAAGGCTGTTGCGCTGCCGGACAACATTGAGAGAAATTTCAAGCTGCTTCTGGATATGGTGTGTACGGATGGCTATTCGTCAAATATCTCGGCAGAGGTGGCGCTGGCCAGCGAAAATGCAAACTGGGCCAAAAGCTACAACTTCTGCTTGCTGCACAAAGCAGCCGCTGTTCAGAGTGCTCAATTTAGGATGGTCCCTGGTCACGTTTCAGGCCTCCTGAGTTTGAGCTTGTCCATGCAGGCCAGCGGCACCACGTCCTTGCTGAAAGACTTGCTTTCACAGATCCTGCGTGATAAGTTGAGGATCAGGCATGGTGTCCCTCCGCAGAGCTTTCGGGCCCACCAAGAAGCAGTTCATGATCTGTTCCTTCCAGTCGGACCACACGTTAAGGGATCTCAGCTTCACAGCCGTCAGCGTGCGATTTTGCTTGAGTGCTGCAATGGCAACATGCAAGACGACCAGGTGGTGGCATATTGGTCCCCTGATCCCGAGTTAGAGCTGACTCAGGAGCTGGCCGATGTCTGGATACGACGTGTGACGGCTGCCCTTCTGCCACACAAGTGTCCATATTTTAATCGGTCAAAGTGGGTCGGGGGAGAAGTTGCGATCGAATGGGCTGGCCTGTTGGCCTCCTACAACAATCTTCTTCTACCCTTGGTTCAGGCTTGGGTGAAGGCAACTTCAGATATCCCTGTCATCATGCTGCAGCCTGCGATGCATGGACGAGGACGCCCAGGCGAGTCCTCCCTGCAGACTGGTTGGGCTGCCATTGCTGATCGAGTGGAGTTGCAGGCTCCCAGCGCAGAAAGCTCGGCAGAAGTGGATGCAGGAGCTCTGCCTGCTGTGGAGCAGCAGCCTGACAACGTGGCCCCCCAGGACGAGAACCCTGACATCAGTTGGGCCGACTTCAACAAAGCGAACAAAAGGAAGGCCTTGGCTTACGTCTCCACAAACCCCTGTGGTGTTTTGGTGCTCATGCGTTTGTGCATGAGGGCTGCCCTCCGACTCATCTACACATTGGTGCATTTTGCTTCAGTGGTGTTCACGCAAGAGCAGCTGACGAAGTCTGCCAGGGGGGAGGCCCGCTCTCACCGAGTGCTTGAGTTTTTCTCAGGCAAGGTGCAAGAAGCTTTTCAGCGTGAAATTGCCGATGTCATGTCGTCCAGTTTACTTGGCTTGCCAGCCCAGAGTTGCACAGAAGCCATGCGCGCACTGGCTTTTCGGATGCTTTCTGTCGGCTGTTGTGCCGCGCAGCAGCTAATCTGGCGTCTGGCTAAGAGTTCTGTGGTGGTGTTGTTTCGCTCTCTGCAAGACGGCGCTGCAGCCATCAAGGATATGCTGCCGTGTTTGCATGAACAGCTTGCACATGTGATCTTGTCGATGTTTCCAACTCAGCAACTTTTGGAGTCGCAGATGTGTCGACAGATGCTGCATACCCTGGCCGAGCATTACCAATTAGATATTTTGGATTTGGAACGGAATCATTCCACGATTCGACGAACGATATTCAGCAAGTCTCTTCAGACGTGGGTTGCGACCTTCTCAAGTGCATGTGCTCACTGGGTTATCCGCAGAATCGACTTGCTTCGACGATCTTTTTGCACCGAGCCAAAGCGTAAGAAGACGCGACAGAAAAAGCCCAAGAAACAGAGCCAAGGTGGTGGATCCTGGAGAGCCTTTCTGCACGTCAATGCCAAGAACGGAGGTTGTCAATGGGGACGTGGTTTCATGCGACGCATGTCGCACCAGTATCAGGCCATGAAGAGAACCCCTGAATTTCGGATGTTTCGGAACTTGGGTGTGCTTGGTCATATGGCAAGCCGAGCAGGGCAGTCCAGCTTTGCTAGACTTCCGCGCAGAAGGGGGAGTGCCAACCCTGTGCAAGCAGATGATGCGCTGCCTATTGATGCAGCAGATGCTTTGGATGCCAGACTCCAGGCATCCTTGACAGAGCTGGCAAAGCAGAGCCGGGCCAATGCACTGAGAAGGTCTTCCGAAGCTAAAGCTGCGCAGGACATGGTTGCGAGTACATCAGCTGCGTTGGCGCCCGGCCACAGGCGTGGTTTGGCTAAGTCTGACACAGTCTCCGGGCAGCTTGGCTCAGCATTCGTCTTTACCCCTGGCACACCATCTGTGGCTGAGTTCTGCGTGCCGGCAGATCGCTTTTGCAAGGACGACTTTTGATCCCGGTAACTCCGTTGGCAGAATTGTCTTTGCCCTGTTACTGATACTGTTTGCTAATATGAGAAGTTTGGTAGTATGAGAAGTTTGCAGTCTAGGACTATGACTAGGACTAGGAGTCTGGGATGTAGGATTTAGAGACCCGGAGGAGTCTAGGCCTATCCTTGTTTTTCGTGTTGTTTCTTGCTCTGTGGTTTAAGTTATATTTAAGTCGGAGTTTGGGCCTCAGTGTTTAGGACTAGATACCCAGGGAAAGATAAGAAGTAGAGGGCTTCAGGATTTGAGCAGTTTCGGCTTCTTGCCCAGTGAAGCTTAAGTTATAATGCTAGGCAGCTCTTGAGCCTTAGACGCTTGTCGCGATAGCTTGTGGGATTGCCGGGCTGCTGTAAGAGCGAGAGGGATCCTGACCTTGAAGTATTGTCATTGCAGGAGATCTTCAAGCCTACCCACAGGCAAGAATCTGGTCATGGGGATGGAGTCATGCGTCTGTTGGACGATGCGTGGGGCAAGAGGTGTTGCTTGACTAAGCACTCAGAGGCCCCTGCTCTGGATTCGTCTCACGCATTCAAGCTTTCACCGTGTGCTGCCTTGGGTTTCTGCTATCACCAGGGCGATGGTTTGAAGGCTCACCGTCTTCATTCTAACCTGGCAGCGCTGTTGAAGCCCTACTTGCAAGCCGTGCGACAAAAGAGAAAATCCCAAACTGAAAGCATCGCTCCGGCAGATCTGAAGAAAAAGAAGCCCGTTTATCCAGAGGCACGCAAAGCCCTGGACACAGGCTTTCTGGTTATGTGTCTTGCCGCCGGCCCCCTCTTCGCTCCCTCCGATGACATCGAGCAAGAGACGGATAGTCAGAGCAACTGGGGCTCTTTGGCGAAACGTCTGTTGGCCGTCACAGATGAAGAAAGGCCAACCTCTTGGCAGGAAAAGCACTGGCTGCATGTCGGTTACATGAACCATTCCACCCGCATGTTCAGTGTTTTGCAGATGGAAATGCTGCAGGAAAATGTACCTGGTGATGGACGAGTGAAGCTTTCTGGGCTTCATCACGGTCAAGTCAAGGCATTTCGCTCTATCGAATTCTTCAAAGAGCATTTGGATTTTGATCAAATTTGGAGGGTCAAGCTTTACAAGATTTCTTCTACTTCTGAGATGCTTGGTGTTGGAGAGATGATGCCACATGGTATGGAGGCTCGCCCCTATGACGAGGTGCCCGAGTTCATTTGCTGGCATGGCTGGGCCATCGAACAGACAAGGATGCCGTCCAGATCTCACGAAGGAGGTGGAGGTGGGGGGCCAGGAGCAAGCAGCAGCTCTCGAAGAAGGCAACCGAGGCGTCAGCCTGAACTTGTTTCCGGAGGCGCCGTGGCTGAAGAGAACACCGGAGATGCCCGAAACATTGAGCAGAACTTGGAGCTGTTGGATCGTGCTAGCGAGGCTGAAGAGGATGATGCTGCTTTGCCATCTGATGCTTCCATGGTCGACGAAACGAATGCGGCACAACTGGGCCAGCTGCGCTTGGATGAAGTCGAGGACGAGGCAGCTCCGCCTGCAGCACATCCTGAAGGTCATGCGCCGGCGGTCGAGGCACCTCCGCCTGCAGCACATCCTGAAGGTCATGCGCCGGCAGCTGTTCGTCGTGGCGGCGGACGCAGTGGTCAAGACATTCTCCGCTTGACCGTCCCAGCTGGCAGCATTGTCTACTATGAGAACAATGCTGACATGACTGCTTTTTGCACTTGTCATCAAGAGTGCAGGAAAATCAGAACCACGAAGCCCGGCATCCGTGCAGGGCAAGGAAGGCCTCTCGGATTTTTGATGGCCTGGTTGGGGAAGGGTCACACGTGCGAGGACCAGCCTGCGCACGTCCATCGTTGCAGGGTCACTCGTGCAGAGCGACAGGCGGGCCGAGCTCTGCTGATGGAGCAACCTGGGTGGCAGCAGCTGGCGGAGAAGGAGCGGCCTCAGAGAGCAGACGAGGCTGAAGCAGAGCCTGAGCGCTTCAGCTGATGCCTCGTCTGCTCTCTGCAGGTTGCTGCATCATGCTGCCAAACTGAGGCCCGTAGCCGCAGCCGTAGCCGCAGAGCCGTAGGGTCCTAGGGTCCTAGAGCTCACCAAGATCCTGTAGTAATAGTAGCCAGCACATTGCCCATTTCAAGGCTTCCCCAAATCCTTAGCTTTAGTGGCTTAGCGGCCTTAGCGGCTTAGCGACCGCCTTATTGCCAACTTCGAGGACCCGTGGCACTACAGCACCCTGCAACATTTGCTTTCCACCGGCCCCATTGACCCTGGTGTTTTTTTGAGCTACCTGCTGCTTTCTCGTCAGCTGCAAGTCTGCACGGGCCTAGGGGCCTAGTTTGGGGATGAGATGCAGACCTGATTCTCGCTGCATCGTTTGCTGCAACCTGTCCGTTCGCCATTAGGACCAACAAGATGAGATGCTGATATGGTACCGCAATCTCTGTTTCACAAAAGCCTGCATCGCATGAGTTTGTGGATCCAGAAGAAGCGGAGGCGGAGCTGTGTTGGCCTTTTGTCAGCCATTCCAGATTGAAGTCCTTAAGGCCTGAAGTAAGCCTTGAGCCTCAAGCCTCAAGATCTGAAGCCGAAGCCAACTTATTCCAATCCTGCCTCACCCCCGCCACAGCTGAGGTGAGTCGAGTCGAGTCTAGCTATCTAGTCCAGATGCTAGGGATTGTTATGACCCCCTGGATTCCCGGCTCCCTATCCTTATCTTCATTGAATTTATCATGACTTGCCCAGCCAAACCAACACAGTCACTACCATAATGACATAATGATCCCAGGGAGTGCTGCGTGGTGATTTCAGTGGGTTTTCCCCAAGGTTGTGATTCTAGCAGCCCTTTCAGCTTTAGGAACTTTGGCAGCAACAGGCCTTTGCTGATGCCGGTACTGGGTCGTTTTGGGTTCAATAAAAAGATGTAAGCTTTGGAGTTGGGGCTGTAGTTTCGAGATTGGAGTTCAAGCATTCTAGATTTGTGGCTTCAAATCACAAGCCCGAACCCGAAACTCTTGTGCCCCAACAAAGACAAAGACTTCAAAAGTTCGCACGTTTTAAGACTCAAGGGCTGTGCGATGTAGTCATTTTTCAGCAAATATGCCTGTGCATTTGCAACCGTAGCGACTTCATTTCAGAAAATTAGTGTGGGTGGTTTCAAACCTCGAGCTAGAACAGCGACAACCCGAAGCCCTCCCATGTCGGCCAGGTAAGCCCTACCTTAAGCTTTTGGCGCCGCAATAAGAAACCAAGATCTGCTGTCGGACTGTAGGATGTCCGATGCCGAACGATGTTAAAAACGAAATATTTCGGGAAGTGGGGTGTCCCGTTTATAGTCCGTTCTCCTGACAATAAATTCTACCACATCAGCCATATCATATCTCGTCCAGTCTTTGCTTGTTCAGGATCTACTTGAACTTCTTCAGGAAGGACCTCTACAGCAAGGAGGCCGTGCAAAGGTTTCGAAACATGGTGAAGGCCCTGCGGATCTGATGCATGTCAGTCGTGCGGTCATGCAGGTGCAAATACAAGCCTTGTTGACGTCGGTCCGAATTCTAGGTCCCTAGGTCCTAGGTTTTACTCGTGACTCGTGATCCTGTGCTAAATGTTTCCGTGACAGAACCAGTCCAGAATCTGTGTGGGCAGATGATCCGGCAACGCACGTAACATATGGCTGAGAAGTGTTAGTTTTAGTCGATGGCATCCTGAAACAAGGACGGTTCCTCATCCTCGTGCTTAGGTCCTCAAGCATCCATGGGAGCTCGTTATAGAGTTGAGTTGCGGTCAGTATCTCATTAGCTAGCTGCAGCTAGCTGTCACCTCGATGATTGGAATGTTTGATTTATTTGACCATTCTCGAGCCAATGCTGCTGCAGGCCATTCAGGAGCGGCAGGCAAAAGTCGGCCCCATGAATGTGGACCGTGTCTTGCTGGACAACGACGATCCAGTCCTCTTGGAAGATCTGAACAAGATAGAGGAGGCAGGACCACTAGTGACACTGGTGTTTGGGAGCGTTTTGGCTAGGTCGGCTAGATTCTAGATCCAGGTCTGATTCTAGGTCTTGGTGCGCGGGTGATGACTAATTGTGGCTACCTACCTGTCCAGTTGGCCGGCTTCAACGTTTAGCGATTCAGTGCATCGTAAATGTGTTTGGGCACAGCTCCAGGGGCCCAAGGTCTCCGTAAAATAATCAAAGGCTGTTTCCCTCCGAGTTTGAGGCCCTCAAACAAATCATAAATAATCCGTAAACTATATCGGCCAGAGTTCTGCAACCGTAAAAAAATCATAAATAAATCATAAACTATTTCGGCCACAGTTCTGCAATCATAAAAAAAACATAAATAAATCATAAATTTTCCTTAGTTTTAGCAGGTTTGGGGGCACCACCCAAAATCATAAAAAAATCATAAATTTCTTAGGGAATTTATGATTTTTTTATGATTTTTCTATGGTTTCCAGCACCCTTCTCTCAGGGCCTGTCGGCCACCCCACCTGACCGGTTCGTGCAGTCCCAAAAATAGAGGCCTTTTCTAAAGCCTTCAGACAAACCCCCTAGGGTTTTGGCAATCCTCCTGGCCCCCCCCCTGGCTTGCGCACGTTTGCTAGCCTGCTAGCCCTCCGGGCACGTGCCTGGCCTGACCCTGCCCCAGGCAACCCGTCCCTGCTCCACACATGACCAGGAGGTGGGGCGACGGAAAGTGGACCACTTCTTGGAAGGCCTGTCCGGCTCTCACTGTCGCTGGCAGACCCAGATCGTGGCTTGGAGGGACCGACTGAATGTTTCGGACACGTACGATGTACTTGGTGACAAAAAGTCCTGGAAACTGTGTGGCTTGGAGAAGTCAAAACGTGTCATGAGCATCTTGAATTTGGCTGTGTGCGAGAAGATGAAAGGATCTAAGGGAAAGGCTGCCGGCAAGATGAACAAAAAGAGGGCCACTCGAGGCCTCATAGTGGATGTCAGTCAAAATCCGTGCAGAAACAAGTTTACGACGAAGACAGGCATGAACCACACCATTTGCACTTCGACGGTGCAAGTGCATGCCGGAAGACGCCGCCTGATCACACCGAGGGAGATGTTGTATGAACAGGGGCATCCCAACTCGGTGCAGCTGCCTGGGGACATGCCAATGTCTGCGGTGAGGCGCCTAGCTGGTGAGGGCATGGCTTTGCCTTCGCTAGCGACGTGTTTGTGGTGCCAGTTCCTTTTGCGTGCATACAGCATGGACTAGTGACTAGTGACTATACTCACTAGACTAGACTAGACTAGGTTGACTAGAGTGACTAGGGCATAGGGCCTAGGGACTTGATTACTTGAATGGCGGCAGGCCGTAAATCCATGCTGTTCTTGTGCGTATCTTCGCTTCCGCGGGGCTGACTAGCAGCCATGAAACAGGGATTTGATTTGTAGTGGCACGGGCCCGAGGATTAGGATTAGGATTAGGAGCTACCGAGTGCCTAAGGATCAGGACCCATGGTTCTCTGCAGATCGCTGCGCTACCGGTGTCTGCGAAATCCAAACAGTGTGGAGTCGAGTCTGGTCGAGTCTAGATTCTAGGGTCTAGTCGAGTCTCGTCTAGTCTAGGCAAAGTCTTGTCGAGTGCATGGAGTTTAAAGTCCAGAATCTAGAATCTAGAGAATCTAGAGTGTAGAGTCTAGAGTTTTGTCATGATTAGTAACTATGATTAGTAGCAGTGTAGCAGCAGCAGCAGCAGTTCTTTGTACCATAATGAGGGAAGGAGAGCTTTCGAGTGCATGTTTGTTCTGTGTGGTGCAGGATTAAGAATCCTCCAGTCCAGAAATCAAAAGTCAAGAGATTCAATAGGGCCAATAGGGTGCACAATGTACAGGACGTTTGATTCCGGACACCGGCATCGTTGGACACTTGAACGAGCGATTTTGACACCAGGGGCACGAGTCACGAGACATCCTTAATCAACTTCTTTGAGTATGAGTATACTTACGTTACTATACTCGACAACTTGACAACATTTCGTCACCCCAGACACATTCCGTTGCAACCATAATTACTCAAGCCAAGCTAAGTTGCTCCTGGTGTTATTTTCGCATGGTTCTGACTTGCTGTGCCAGTGCAGCCAAGATGTTTTCGTGAAATCATGTGCAGACGGCCCTCCCGCAGATGGTGCGTGGGGATGGGGGGCCAGAGTGTTGCCAGGCGCTGGTAGGTAGGTCACATGGAGACGAGATGCTTGTTTGAAGCCTTGCAGTGTGTGGCTTTGGATAGACGGATAGGATAGATAGATAGACAGCAGTCGAAACCCCGGCGATGGCAGTGGCTCCAGTGTGTCTCACAGGTGTGCCGGCATTCCACGACAGGCTTCAGTTTCAGTGTTCTTTCTTTGGGCATAGGCTTTAAGCTGATTCTGAAATAGATTCTAATTACTCTAACAGACACTTCAGCTGATAGTTTAGTTGAGTTACTGTGTTGGGATAAGGTGTGTTTCTAGATTCTGGATGTGTTGCTTGGATCTGCCTGCTGGGATTCGGAGGCCGGATGTGGCAAGCGCAGCCGGGTCGCTTTTAGTTAAGGATGTGACAACTGCTACAGTTGGAGTCACTTAGAGAACAGAGTAATTGAGACATCGTTGCAGTGGAATCGTTTTGCCATAGCCAAGACTGAGTCTCCGTTCTAGAATCTAGAATGTAGAACAACCAAAAGCTCAAAACACCAAAAAGCTCAAAACGTACGTCGCAAAGCCGGGGGCTTTGCGATGTCCGTTTTGAGCTTTTTGTTTGTTCTAGAACGGAAGCTGATTTCTTTGTTCTACATTCCACACTCCACAGGTTGCATACTCGAACATAGGCCATAGGTCCGTTCTGCAACAGTTACATTGAGATTATATTCATGAGTCCACAGATTTGTTGCTCGGCTGTAAGTTGCCCAAGTGTTTTTTTCCGTCCAAGCCTGGCCTCGAGACTCTAGTCTAGACTTTAAGGTCTAGAAAACTCGAGGCCGACGCCGAGATTTTTTTGGAAGGGCGGCATCTTGTTACTGACCGATCCCAATACTCAAAACTCGTAGCCCTCCCTGTTTGTGTTGTCGTTTTTGCTGCAAAGCTGGGTCCTAATTATACGTATAATAATAACTTCACAATTCCAACAGCCGAGTGGGTACGGAAAGTGTGTGATTGCTTGCTGCTTTAGCTTCCATTCAACATCAAGCCTGCTTCAGCGGAACTATTGAAACTATTGCATAACCTGACCTGGGCATTGTAGGGCATTCTGTCGTAGTCATCCACCAGACACGAGACCTTGCTGTAGCCTTACATTAGCCTCGCCTCCAGACTCTAGACTCGAGACCCTGTGATTTCCGTGTTTGGGCCCAAAGCTCCTTCCCCTCCTCAGCCATCCTCGCCTACACCCTACTAATAGTTATTTAATAGTTAATAGTATTCCCGCCGTGCAAAACTGCTTTCCTTTGCAGGGGTTCATGGTTGTGGACAGGATGCAATCACCTAGCTGACATGGGTTCAAACTCAGCGAAACAGGTGTTGTCATTTCGTGTGCCGCCAGTGTAGACTCTCGACTTGCAACTAATTCGGTGATGCTTGCCAGTGAGTAGAGCAAACTCACTAGCCGAGCCGAGTCACTAGCCTAGATGCGACTTGCTCCTTGTGCGCAGACCAGTGACACTGACCTGTGCAGTGGACAGAGATAGGATGCAAAAAAGGTTTCTGCAGATGGTTGAGTCATGCATGTCGAGTCGAGTGAGATGTTGCAGGTCCCAGAATCCACACCGTGGCACACGTAGGGTTTTTTTGGTGCTCCCACAGGGAAGCCGATAGGCCATAGCCACAGCCCGAGTGGTTGACATGGCAAAGACTTCCAAACATGCTGTCGCTGTTCCCAAGCGGCTGACCAAGAAGACTCCCAGCCACAAGCCAGAGAAGCCAAAGCCGAAAGCAGCGAATGCAAAGTCCACCAAGGCTGGCTGGGAATGCGGTGTGTTGTTCGTTTTGAGTCGTGAGATGGCCGGTGCATTCCCACAGCGTCGCAGTAGGCTGTCGCAGTCGTCGTAGCAGTTGTCGTAGCAGTTGTCGTAGCAGATGTGGTAGCGTTGTCTGAGAATCTTATGAGTGTTATGTCTTATGGTTTGTTAGAATTATGAGAATTATTAGTCACAGGCGCTTTTGGTCTAAGACTAAGATTCAGACCCCGTCAGTCCTCTTCCAAACAGATGCACATTTGTTCCAGGCATCATGTGTTTTTCGGAGCAGCAAGCCAGCAGCCCGTGTTTGTGGGCCAAATCTCGTAAAGCCTTGATGTTGGTGGCTTAATGTTTTGAACATATGCTCAGTGACGTGATAATCCTACTCTGTTATCCGATTTTATTTGACAGACCAATAGTGTCATTCAATAGTGACCAGCAGTAACCGACGAGTGATGTGAGCATGGGCTGTTTGAGGTTGGAAACTTTCTGCTTTCTTATATGTTGCGGTGCGATGAGGTGTTTTTCTTCAGTCGTGAGTTTGGGGTTCTTAGAAGCCTTATGGGTTCTGAGTGACTGGTGCCTTATACCTTATACTTTACTGACTATATTCACTCTATTGATTCTATTGAGCTTTTTGACTATAATAAATAATAAACTATCGAACATATCTTGCTTTTTGACAGCCCTAGATTCTCGAACCCTGAACCCTGCAGATTGCTCCATGTCAGGTGAAAGCCAGAGTAGCCAAAGCTCTTCAAAAAAAGTTGGCCTCCGAGAAGTCCGGCAGCAAGAAGGGTGGTGGGAATGCAAGCGCTTCAGGCAGAGGCAAGAAGGCGGTCGCGAAGTGGCTGCCATGTCTCGTTTGTGGCCGATCCCCGAAGGACGTGTTGATTCTGTGGCTAGGGCTAGGGCTACTGCTAGGGCTAAGGTGGGTTTCCGGCTGGTCGGGCAAAGGGGGGGGTGACTTGTCTTGGCAGGGGTCTTAGTGTCGTTGTGCACAGTCGATTTCCGGATGAAAAGACTTAAGGCAGACACTTAAATTTAAACCTAGTTGTCTGTTGGAATGTCCTAGCTGAACGTGGGACCGAAGGACCTGGGTGAGGGCGAGCGTTGGGCTTCCCACGACGTGTCCGGCAACAACGTGGGCGACGCATGCCTCCTTTGCTGGTGCACAGCTATGGAGGGGTGGCCAGCGGAAAGCTGGGCAACCGCTGGGGAGCGGTTTGGGAGTGAGAAAGTGTACAAAGCAGCTTTCAAGGCTGCGAGATCCGTGAGGAAGTCGCTGGGACTGACGCAGATGCCATGGGCTCCCCCTTCCCAGGTGAACAGCATCGTAGCCCGAACCAGGACGGTGTACTCCGAGCTTGGCTTCCTGAGCGAGGCCGAGCTCACAAAGATATGCGGAGTTGGATCGAAGGCTTTGAAGCTCACCCCGGGGAAAATCTTCCTCGAGGACAAGAATGCAACCCTGAGAGGCTTCTACGTAAGCCTCTTGGACATGCCGCCTGCGATGGTGAATGGTGTGAGGAAGATTCGGCTGGAGTGGTCAACGACCACCGAGCACGTGGCGATCCGACTCCATCCGGATCGGCAGATCAAGCAGGACCAAGGCCAGGCGGTCTTCAATTTCTGCACCGAGCAGGCCCTGGAGAAGATGGATTCCGGCTTGAAGAGTGTGAACAGAGCCAAGCTGCAGAGCGTGCCCGCTTTGATCGCCAAGGCCGAAGCCATCCTCAAGGCCATGGATCATGCCGGTTGGAGTCGGAATGGCTCTTGATTTCTGGAGTTTGTTGAATTTGTTGTCTTAGTCCTTCTGGCATTGCTTCAGAGGGGCATCACCAAGTGGACAGCGATGTGCTGGAATATTGTAAATGTAACTGTAGTGTGCCAGTGCCACTACTAAACCACCAGTCACTAGTCACTAGTCATCACTACTACTGCTTTCTAGATACACTTATCTTATATATGCCAATGGGACATCAGCCATTCCAGCCATTCTCCCGTGATTAAGCCGAGCCGTGCAGGGACGCCGCCAGGAGGAGGAAGAGGTAGAGGAGGACGGAGCGGAGGGTGAGCAGGGCGAGGAAGAGCAGCCGGAGGATGACATGGAGCTCCCCGATGTCCAGGTCATCGCACCCCCGTCCATGGCCCACGACGGCTTGGGTGACTTCGAGGAGCAACCCAAGAAGAAGCCGCGAAAATCCGCAGCTTCCAAGAAGTCTGCTCACGAGGTGGAGGAGGATGATGATGGCGGCGAAGCACCGGCTGCGATCAGTGATGCCCCCGAGTGGCTCATGCAGGCTCCCAAGTTCAAGAAGATTGTGGAAAAGTGTGGCAAGGTTTGGCCGTGCTTCTTGGCCATGAATCCCATCGAGAACTTGCAGAAGCGGAAGCCCATTGGGCACAAGCTGAGAGGGGCCTGGAGCTTAAGGCTTAGGAGCCTCAGCAGGGGTCGGCTTGTTTGACGTGGGGCTGTAGGTTCTAGGCGAATTCGCCGAGCGACATATTTGTCGATCTTGTTTTCATAGCAGCCGCTCAGCTGTGCAATGACTCAATTATTATATACTACTATTATCTATACATATATATATATATACATATCACTTCCTTGAGGTTGTATTTTCTTCTTTAGCACTAAGGAGAATTTTACTCTCTCCTCGGTCCTCGGGGCTCTAAACGACTCTAACATTTGGGGCCCAGGGGAGGCACATTCGAGACACGTTTCTGGATTCTAGATTCCAAATACTGAGAACGACTTCGCTTAACTACATAACTGATGAAGTTAAGTAAACCTGGAAACGTGTTCCTTGCCAAAGCTTTGCCGAAAACGATGTGCATTTGAGGTGCGCACTCGCTGGAATTCAGAGTGATATGTCTAAGTCTAGGGTCTAGGACCCGAGAAGTTTAGGAGGGGTTGGGGCTTGGGGTTTAGAGTGTTTAAGCCTACAATCCTATAGGTTCTAGATTCCTGCGTGTGTCGATCACCCCTGCGATGCTAAAGCTGCTAAAGCTTGGGATCGTCGAAACAAAGTAGTATATAGTAATATAGTAGTAAGTAGAGTAGGGTGAGCAGGATTATGCTGATATTCGGCCAGAGGGGATGGTCGCGAATTTGTGTAGCAGGGTAGCAAAGCTGTCTGTTTGTCTGATTGTTTACAGATGTCTGATTCGCTGTGGCAGCAATAACTGCAATGACTGAAGCAGAGAGCATGGCATGTACGACGACATGGGCGTATGCCATAGATACCCATGTGCACACACGTGTAGAGACACCCGCGCCGCCGCACACCCACACAGCATGACCCACCTACTCGAGCTACAATGTATAATGTATAACCTTCGTGTGAAGTCTTGCTCGCTGTGGTCATGCCCGAAGCAGAAGCACAAGTTCACATGTCCTTTATACTTATACTGCATATCCTGTGTGGTTTCGCCCAGCCATGAGTATGAGTGATGCTGCAGGCCCGAACACTCCTCAAGACGATGCAGACCGCTGGGCAGAAAGAAGCCACCCTGTTGGAGGGCAAGATCGCATTGCTGGAACATGTGGAACAGCTTCTGCACGGTCAAGCTTACAACGCAATGCCCCGGCAAGAGCTCAGAGCTCATGTCGCAGCTGTGGTGAACGAAGGTTTGACCCTTCCCTCGGATCTCAGAATGAAGCTCATGGAGCGCACAGCCAACGACATGTTGGGAGACTTGCAGGAGGTGAAGGACCCCTCCAGCGCTGAGTTCAAGAAGCTCCTGACCGAGTACTTGGACAGGGTCTTGATTTGGAGAAAGGGGTCAGATGTGGACGAGACCAAGCCCACTTGGTCCTTCGTGTGGGACGGAGCCTGCCAGGAGATCGACTACGACAAGCGTTTCGGCAAGTTGACTGCCGAGCAGGCAGAGGAGCAGAAGGAATTGGTCACAAAGGCGGGCAGGTTTGCCTGGGTTCGGTCACGTGGGGTAGTGAGTGGGCAGGCCCATTCTCAGCTTTGTCCTTCATTGATACATGACATCTGATCCGTGTTGGAAGACCGAAGACGTGAAAAATAACTAGTAACTAGTAACAGCTGGTATGTTTGGTATGTACTGAGTAGGGCCAGGGCTGAGTAGGGTATGTGATTTTAACCAATGGAATCCCTAGACTCTAAACTCTAGACTCCAAAAGGCTCGAAACTGTCAGCCTCGGCAGGACTGTGCCAGTGGCATCATGGAGTCGCTGTGCTGCGACCACTTTTTCAGCATGTGCAGGAACATGGATGCAAGCACCCAGCCCCGCGTTCTGAAGATCTTGGTTGGGTTCCTGGAGAATGCTCCGGGCCCGGATGGCGAGGATACTTTCCCCCCGACCATCACCGCCGTGTACGAGCGCTACATGAAGATGGTGAAGGCTTTGGTTTGCTTGTTGTCCCCGGTGCCAAATTTCATGGGCTCATCGCCCGAGGCATTGGCTGAGCTGAGGTCCTACAAGGGCAAAAATTGCGAAGAAAGTGCCCTTCGCGATGTCATCGCAGACCCCAGGCAGAAGGTCTGGGCGGCTTTGGTGGATGACATGCTTTCGAAGTGGGAGAGCACCGAGGCCTCATTGCCCAAGCTGGAGGAGTACGGCAAGGTCTTGAAAAGGATGTCCGAGCTCGACGATGCCGACATTCCAACTTTGGATGCGGAGTTGCTAGCAGATGCAGCTCGTGAGCTTCCCAAGTTGCAGAAGCAGCTCAGAAAGGGTTTGGGCGTGGATGAGATGAAGCTTTTGAAGGATGTCCTGTGCAAGTTTGCAGGCTTCCTGTCCAAGACCCGGCCAGGAGAGGCCAGCATCAGGACGACTGCTTTCACTGGCGTGCAGGATGGCTTGAACTGCTTCGCCGATGAGGCTGGTGTTGCCAAGCTTTGTGATGCGCTCAGCAGGTGGTTCAAGAACTCGGAGAAGCACCTGGCTTCGTCCGAGCTGATGACCATTTGCCGCACCTTTCCGGAGGATCTGCAAGCACCCATGAATGCGAGCAACTTGGGTGCCTTCATCGATGCATGGCAGAACTGCCCCAGGGAGATCATCGAGAATTTCCAGGGTGTTCAGGAGACTGACTACCACCATGCCCTTGCCTGGATCTTCCGGGTCATCGCAGGCATCGTCAAGGCCGGTGAGGGAAATTTGATTGATGAAGTGAATGAGTCTATGTTTTTGGGTTTCAAGGAAGACTCCTTTTCTATTCGGTTATTCGGCTATTCAATATTCGCTATCAG
Source organism: Symbiodinium sp. CCMP2456 (assembly GCA_905221635.1). Lineage (NCBI taxonomy): Eukaryota > Dinophyceae > Suessiales > Symbiodiniaceae > Symbiodinium > Symbiodinium sp. CCMP2456. The sequence continues at coordinate 20,743 of CAJNDV010036060.1, forward strand.
CTATCACTATTCCACTATTCACTATTCACTATTCACTACTCACTACGTCACTACGTAATTTCAGAATGCATCGGCGAAGTGTGCGAAGTGGGCAGAAGAAGTTTCGGAGACTAGGTGAAAAGGGTGAGAAGGGACTAGGTGACTAGGTGGATTTGACTTGACAAGAGTCGTCTAGAGTCTAGAGTTTACATTCGACACTCTAGCTGCTTCAGCTTGTGTAGATCTCATTAGATTGTACAGTATTCAACTGGTTCAGATTCTAGATTCTAGACTCTAGGCTTCTAGGCTCGAGCAAATTTGTCGATAGAGTGTCTATGGCCTAGGAGCCTAGTGTTTGTGATTGTTTGATTGAGTCCTCAACGAAGAAGCTAATCCAAACCTCTGGCATCCCGAAGCCCCTGCTTCAGGTTTCTGTAGCAGTGGCAGTCAGTAGCAGTTCCAGTCAGTAGCAGCAGCAGTAGCAGCTGTCTAAGAGTGTAGTGTAGCAGCAGCTGCAGTGGTGCGGGTTCAGGGGTAACCTTCGAGTCTTCGAGCGCTGAGCTTCTCAGGACAGGCGAAATCTAGGACTAGGATTCTGGTGGTTTTTCGTACATCATATGGGGTCCCACACTTTGTGTTTGTTTCTGAGTGATTTATTTCAGTGCTCCAGAGGATAATGACGTGATTGTACTGAGGTTGGCACTTCACTGCACGCAGCGGGCTGGTCGTGTAGAGTAGAGTAGAGTCCAGAGTCAAGAGTGTAGACTCAGTGTAGACATCAAAAAAATCCCCGCTCGATACATCGGATACGACGATACGAAATCATTCCAAATGCTTTGTCCCAGTAACTTGCTTGATGCAGGCCACGGCGAAGGACGCTGCGGTGGACCCACGTGTCATGAATGCGGCCAAGAAGTTCCTGGATGTGGTCCAGAACAGCGGCCATCCGCTGAAGGCGTGGGTGCAGCTACAGTTGGAGCTGATCTTGAAGGCGAACGATTGGATGGAGGCTTGGGTGGCTTTGAGATCCAGCGGGGATGAGAAAGCCACTCCGGCCAGCATCCTCGAATCAACGACGTGTTCAGCAAGGCTGACCCAGTGCTTGAAGGCAACAAAAGCGATGGACGTCTTGGTGGGCAAGGTGCTCGACTTCGAGAGCAAGATGGGCGCGGAGCAGCACGAAAAGTTTGCTGTGCTGCTCACCTTCGACTGCCGAAGCTGTGTGGAAACCTTGCTCAGTCACGAAGGGCTCATGGATGTCATGAACCTCAAGGCTGTTGGCATGCAGGAGCGCATGTCCGAGATCTGCAATCAGTTGGCCGAGGCAACCATGGGCTACGGTGGCTTTGGTGGGGGCAAGGTCAAGGAGGCCGTGTCTTGGAAAGATGGTCTGCCAGCCGAGTGCAGCCTTGACGAGTTGCTCGCAAAAGCGAAGCAAACGATCGACACCATTGAGGGTGAAGCCTTCGAAGGGCTCGGCAACTCGTTGGCCGAGGACTGGACGGATTGGGGCCAGCGATTAGACTGAGTAGGGTTTTAAGAATTCTACTCAAATAACTTGTGATGGGTTGGTTATAACGGTTATGTGGTAAGTCACCGATGAGCAGTTCCTTGTTACAGTGTCATAAGGGCATAGATCGGCGTAGACTGACGTAGGAGTGGCTGTTTGCAGACATGTTGGGCCGTAGTGCAGTTGCTGCCAAAGCTACTAGTGACTGGTAACTGGTAGGTAGGTGGGAGCTGCTGCAGTCGGGGAATGCTGGATTGTTGTTTGGTGCTGAACCGGTACCCGGTACCCGGTCCGACCCGCGGACAGAATGAAGCGATGCTTGAGCAGTCGTTTCTATTGGAAAGTTTACAGTTTACAGGAGCTCAAGCTGGCCAAGGACTTCTTGGAGCTGACCGAGCCATACTCAGCTAAGCTTCCCGACCTTCATGATGCCATCAAAGCATCGACCACGATTTGCGAGGTGTCGAAGGCTTTGCGGTGCGAAAGCCTGATGTGCTTCGCGTTGAGCTGCTCCGTGAAGAACAAGAAGATGGCTTTGATTCGGGCCCAGTTGGGAGACATCACGGGCAAACGAGTGAAAGAAAGCCTCATTGCGCCGAAGCTGTGCGAGGCTGCACGTGATTTGGTGAAGTAGCCAGATCGCTCCTACGTTTTGCCACAGTGTGCCGCTGTACCAGCTCGGATAGAGGCAACACTCTTCGGCTAGCCAGTGTGTTAGTGATGGTTAGTTAAGTTACGGTTAGTTGTGGTTGTGCTCAAACCTACACTGTTCGCAAACAGGGTGATTGTTCCTGCCAATCCTGCCCGATGCAAGAGTTAGGGTGTGCACGTGACGTGAATGAGCTTCGGTCTCCAGTTGCGCAGTTGTCGTTGTAGCAGGAGCTGCTAGCTGCTAGCTGTCAGTGTTTGCCGCCGAGTCGCTCCTGTTTGAGCTTTGGTAGACACTGTGTGCTCAGTTTTTTCCGGCTGCCTGCAGCCTTGCTTCATGCGAGGACTCGCGTTTACAGTGTGAGCAGATTGGAGTCTGGAAGGAGCATGTCATCACTTTTGGCCTTAGCGAGTGTCTCTTTGTGATCCTTCAGTTTAGATAGCTTTCAAATCCTGCGAGCCACACCAGAGTACTCGTATGCGTAGCTGAATCATGTGGCAGGCATTTTACTCCAAGACCCGGATGACAAATCCGACTCTCGTGCAGTGCTGTGCGCAAACACTTTGGGGGTGCTTCGGCTTCTGAGTAGTAAGTAGTGAGTAGTGACAAGTGACTAGTGGCGAGTCGTGAAGGTCGCATGCTTTGTGGTTCAAGCTTTCTAGGGCTATAGGGGCATGGTATTTGGTAACCAAACACGGGTGGAAGTGCATAACTTCGAGATTCGAACACAAAGCATTTCGATGTAAGCTGATCCCCTTTTTCGTCTTGTGTCGTCGCCGCGGTATCGCCCCGTTACACTCGCCGCGGTATCGCACCGTTACACTCAGGATTCAAAGGCACGCTTGAAAGCTTCACAATCTCCTTGATTCCTTGATGTTGTTCATGAAGATGACGACGACGACACTGACAATGGTGATGATGCTGATAATGATACTGATAATGATGACGATGATAATGATTCTGATGCGGCTGCCGCGGCTACGACTA
>CAJNDV010036061.1:11795-23865 GCA_905221635.1 Symbiodinium sp. CCMP2456
TAAACCCTAAACCCCAAACCCCGGATGGATTGCATGCCCGAAGCGAGCCTCAGGTTTCTGCTGCAGGATATTCAGTGCCCCTGACCCTTAGGCTCCCATGCACCCATTTCGTATAAGGTTTAGGGTTTAGGGTTTAGCCCATGAGGCTCCATATCGACCACGATCATGGAATCTAGGTCCCCAAAACCATGATAAGGATGGTTCTTGTGGCCTAATGCCATAGTGGTAGCATATATGGAGCCTCTGGGAATAGAGGTACGTCAAGGCTTCAGTCGGACTATATACTAAGCAGCTACACGGAGCGAGCCGTAGGGTTTAGGCTCTAAGCCGTGAAGCCTAAACTCTCAAGGACAGAAGGCCCGCGAAGTCCTCAAGTCCTCGAAACCCCCGAAATCCTAAGCCCTTAAACCCTACCCCAAACCCTTACACCCTAAAGCTACCCTAAGCCCTTACACCCTAGACTACCCTAGGCCCTCAAACCTAGGACCTTAGGGTTAAACACCTCGCGTCTGAAACGATTGAACTCGAAAGCCCTGAAAGGGCACTGGATCGTCAACCTCGGTACAGACCTCTTCCGCTGGGCCGCGCAGTCCTCGAGCCAGTCGGCTCTCTGTCGCCCCTGCAAGGTCTGGTTCGCGTTCTTCCCCACCAACGAGCCCTATAACCTCCCAAGGGTAGAGCCTAAACCTGAAACCTTAGCATAGCCTCCCAACACAAAAACGAGATAGCCTGGCCTTTAGTTTCAAGGTAGTTTAAGGGTTCAGGCTTTCAGGCTTTGTGAGGCGTTTGGGCAATTGCGGAGCCGTCCGGCCAAGAACTACATAGTTATAGGCTTGGGGTATCTTGGGGTTAGGGTTAAATGTAGGGTACTTCTTAGTTAGCGTTTTGGTGAGCATGTGATTTATGATTATCTGGTTTTGATGCTACCGAGAAGTACGGTAAATTCCTTAATCAAGGGATTTTGGAAGGTCTGGGTACGGTTTCCCACAAAAACGTCCATGTTCTCAACTACGGCCTCACAGAGGGGTCTGTACCAGTTTATACTACAGAGGAGCATTTGGGATTCGCTAGCGAACTGGTTCCACTGTGAAGGTTCGGGGTTTGGGATAATTAGGTGTTGGGCTTAGGGTTGGTTGAGTTCAACCCTAAGGAAGTAGAGGCAACCCCGGACGCCTTAACCGCATAAACAGTCCCGAAACCCCAAAACCCCACCTAGCCCCAGGATAACCCGTCAATTGGAGGTCCGGACTTGGCAACGCGGGGGGGAGGGGGAAACCCTAAACCCTAAACCGTGTATCCCGAGCTGCTTGGGCTCTCAGAGAGGCTCTTCTTGGGACGATGACTTACAAAGCCTTGAAAACCCCTGAACTCTACCAGGGTTTAGGGTTTCGGGTTAAGGGTTTGGGGTTTAGGGGTTTGTAGCATTCCATAAAGAAGCCGAGTCCACGACCCTAACGGCAGGTCCGGCAGTTTGAAAGCTAATCCCGAAGTAAAACCTCAAACCCTGAAGCTTCTTGACCAATCCCTAAACCTAGAGGGTTTAGGGTTTAGGAAACCTAAAAGTTTCTTAAAAGCTTAAATGACCGCTTGTCAGGCCACCCTGCATAGGGTCGTGCCAATTACTGGCACCACTGATCGCTACTCTATGCCTCTGGGTGGTTGTTCAGAAACTGATTTCGCAAGATAACCGAGGTCTACAGACATGATAATTCAGCTTTTCTCTCATAGCCATATACACGTATATGTATGCACAAGCAGACATATGTTAACTTGAGTTTCCTTAACCCACAACCCAGGCCATTCTTTTACGAGCCGAACTTGGATGTGCGTGACCCCTACCCTCCACATACAGCCAGGCAGGGGTGCTGAAAAGACTTAGCAGGACCATAGCGCTAAACCTAAGCCCTGAACCCTAAAAAGCAGACTGACAACAAAAGGTAAAGCTCATGCCCTGAACCCTTAAATCCACAATTACAGCCTGACACCTTAAGTTAGGACTCATGAACCTGGCCTCTTGGTTTAGGAATTCCTGTGAGGGCCCATATACCGATATGATTTTGTGTATGCTTAGGTCTTAAAGTGGTTCCTTACATCCGTGCGTTCGGGCCGAGGCATATAACATACGGGTACATGGACTCTGAGAGTTAGGAGTCGTAGGCATTGCGTGGGGATTTGTTGTTTCTTGCTGTGTGCCAGGTACGAGTACTTGATCCGGGACGCTGCGGACGGTGTGGTGCGAAAGCTACAGGAGAAGTCCGGGAAGCCATGAAGAAGCGTAGGGCGCTGGTCCTATTTGCACGTCGCTGGAGCTGCAACCTCTTCGATGCACAGACCTCACAAGTGCCTTTGCTACACTGAGCTTTACACGGACACGGCACTTCAAGTGCTCTGCAGTGCTTGAGCATGCCTGTCTTTTTTCACATTCCTTGTATAACAAAGTTGTTTGGGCCGTCTGCAACACAAGGAGAAAGAGCTATTTAGAGGTCGGAAGACTTAATTAGCAACAAGATTCTGTTGTAGTCCCCATGCGATCACAAGCTAAAATTGGAACATACTTTTAGATTAAACCCTATAGTGTCATGGTTTCAGGATCCAATATTCGCGTGACCAGCGCCCTCCGTCGCCGTGGTCCCTACGCCGGAATATCTGTTCAACGTGCGACTCGCTTCCGAGGAGGGGGCGTTGAGGGTTTAAGCCTTCGGGTGGGATCGTCGTTATTAGATAACGTATCCCCTGATAGTCCCTCATATACGTATCCCTTTGTTGCCCCAGAAACTCTCGTAGTACAGTCTACCTCCAAATCCCGTTCTAAATGTGATCAGTCCTATATATATATATATATATAGAGAGAGAGAGAGAGCTGTATTATGAATCTTAAATCCTAAACCCTAAATCTAAATCCTGTTCTCATTCTTGAGCTCCCTTCAACTAGCATGGTGCTGAGGGAGCCTGCTGGCCTCTCACCTCCCTCACCCGATTTGGCATCTTCCGGGCCTAGGGTTTTGGAGGGTTTAGGGTGTAGAATTTCGGGGTTTAGGGTTTAGGGTTTCGGGGTTTAGGGTTTAGGGTTTCGGGGTTTAGGGTCTCGGGGTTTAGGGGTTTAGGTTTTAGGGTTTCGGGGTTTAGGGTCTAATCTTTAGTAGGGTATAGAGGCGTTGGGATCGAGCCTGCCCGTAGGTCAGGTATTGCCCAGCCCCAGTGGCAAAAAGCCACGGCAATTGCGCTCCGAAGCCCTGCGTGGCATCGCCGCGCAAGACAGAAGCGCTCGCGAGCGAGGCGAAGGATCCATACCGCCCGCTCCTCACATACTGCCCCGGCGCCCGCAGACCTAAAGCTTCTGGCCCTGCACCACAGCCGCCCGCTCTACTACGAGTTGATGGGACGACAAGGGCGGCAACAAACATGGGGTGGCAACGAGTACTATGGGCCGCCCTCTGGACAGCAGCAGCAGCGGACATGGGGTTACTGGAGTGGAAGCTGGCAGGTTTCCCCGAAGGCTGCCAGAGCAAGACAGAACACGACTCAGCGATACGATACAGCGATACGATACAGTTGCGACCGGCCCCAAGCAACAGGCACCCTGGAAGGCAAAGGCGCCACCGCAACAGCCGAACGCGCCACAGGGCAATCTGATGATGGTGGCAGTGCAAAAGGCCCTGACCTCGACACGCAAAGCCGACGCAAAGATGAGAAAGCTACATCTGGAGCGCGACATCAAAGAAAAGGCGTGGCAAGCCTTTATCGACAAGCAGAGGCGCGACTTCGCCCAACAGCGAAAGTTGTACGAGGGCGACCTCTTGCGCATAGAGCAGGACATGGCAGCCACTACAGAGCTTGGAAGCCAAGCGGCCAAGAGGGTACAAGAGCTCATCATGCTTGGAGAGTCCGCTCTCCAAGTTCCTCACGAAGAGCCAGCAGAAGACGGCGAATGGGACGCCCTGATGCAGGCTCACACCGAAGAAGGGCCAGGCTTTTTCCAGACTGCCCTGGCTGCAGCCCATGCCGCACATGTCAACACTGGTATGGTTGGCCTCGGTGCAGCCGCCTCCCACAGTGGAACTGCCCTGGCACCAAAGACTCCGGACCGCCCCACCAACGGACAGCCAAGAACGCCCATGCCTTCCGACCTACTTCGGCAGCCTGCTATCTCGCAGGCGGACCTTGGCTCTCCTCCTGGATTGACAGCCCAGGTGATACAGGACGACTATCCGACACCTACGCCGTCTCCTTCTACGCCGGCTGTGGCTTCTGCACTTCGCCAGTTGTCTGTGGAAACCACGCCACCCAGCGTGAAGCCTACACCTCCTGGGAAAAAAGAGCAACATCATTCGAATGCTTCGCCCTCGCAGTTGCCGCCGCGGACCGACATCAAGACTGCAAGCAAGACCGCTGCCCCAGTGGACACGGGCAGCCGTACGTTAGCAGACAAACTGCATGCAAAGAGGGAAGCAGAGTTTGGCAACCCAGCTCTCCGCCCTTTCCGACTCCCCGGGGCCGCTCAGACGGGTCATGCTGCAGAAGAAGCCACAGAAGCCCGAGGCGAACGTCCGGTGCTGCTCGACGACGACATGCCAGATGCGCCCTCGCCAGGACTTACCAATTTGGAGTGACCTTTAGGCAGAAGCCCCGGGAACACGTTCATGATACCCATTTCCTCTGTCCGCTAGTAGGGCCCGTGGCATATATTGACTTTTGTCAATGTGTGCCCAAGCTCCCTGTTGGCTGGTACAGTCGAATTGGTGACTTTGAGCATGTATATCGGTGGCTTCTGCGGTCTCACCCTCAGTGTGGTAACGGTAGATTCCTGTATATACTTTTGCAGGCTCCAGATCTGTCCTATGGCGCACCTCCAGTGCCCCGCTTCCCAGGTAGCTACAGCGAATTTTGTTGGTGCCCACAACATGTTAGGCCCTCTGCTCGCTTAAAGCTACGGCCAGGAGCACTTTTGCATTTCAGTCTGTATGCTCAGGTTTTTCCTGCGTCTTGTTGGAGCCTAAGAGGAGTATCGGTGGCTCAGGGACTCCCTCCAACACAAGCAGCGTGCCTTTCTGTTGCAATGCCTTTGGTGCCATTGCCCTTTTCGTCTTCCTCGACCAGTAGTGGCCCTTTGATTTGCCACCCACTTGGTCCTCGCCTGCATGCTCGCCGTTTATGGCTTGAGCCCTTTTTCAGGCCGGAGTGGCATGTATGCCATCTCTCTTTGCATGGCTGGAGCCTAAGAGGAGTATCGGTGGCTCTGGGACTCCCTCCAGCCAGGGTCTCAATGTTCCTGTTTGCATTGCCCCTTCTGTCTTCCTCGACCGATGGTGGCCTTTTGCCTTGCCACTCGTTTGGTCCCCGCCTGCATGCTCGCCGTATGTGGCTTGAGCACTTCGCCAATGATTGGTGGCGCTCTTACTGCACCTCATTTCGCGGCTGGAGCCTAAGAGGAGTATCGGTGGCTCTGGGACTCCCTCCAGCTAAAGTGTATGAGCCCAGTGCAAAGGAGCAAATATTCAATAATAGCATCGATTGGATCAAGGGTATCCTTTTTCCCTTCCTGCGTAGTTTGCAGCTCTGTGCATTTTTGGCATTGATCAAGCTCCTCCTTCTAGGAGGACGCCTCATACCCTCCCCCCTTGCCCGGTGGTGCGGCTACCCGGCTCTCCAAATGCCGACCAAGCTTGTGCTCAGCATTGGGTACATCGGTTCTTCACAGCCTATCCTTTGTTGGCGGCCGCACACAGATAGGAAAGGCCGAATGCGTCGACTACCCAGGCCTGGCCGCCAAAGGTCTTCTATGTCCACGCGTTATCTGTTGTCAATCTGTTTTTGGAGTATTCCGATGTGTGTCTGGGCTGCTCCTAAAGGCCTCCCCGGCCTGATACAAGTAGGTGCCGCAGTTGCAGCAGAGAGGCCGGAAGACATGCCTGAACGGCCCGCCCGCAGCTACCCTACTGCCCCAGATGCTATGACTGTGTCTTATGGCATACCGGTGCCTGCAGTGCCCGACATACTGGACCCCATATTGCAGCCGCCGCGCGGCCCACCGCCGCCTCAGTCTGTTAGAGTTGAACTTAGCAACGTTGTTCGGCATACGGACCCAGCAGATGTCACTGATGTTGACTTCCCTGTCTTCGTTACCACTCCGGGATACCAAGACGCTGTGTTGCAGCTCAGGATTGGAGTTCCGTGCGACATTGAGGATGCCATTGATGTCGTGGAGCGAAGTCCACTTCTACCAGCTTTGACTTGCTGTGATAGAATAATTCCCGTTAGGCCCCAACCGCTGCCAAATTGCGCGTCCTTTGTTCGGGCTCCCGACTGGGTGTCTTATTCAGCGCTCTCCGCTATTGTCCTTGACTTGCGGGATATGGTGCCAGGCGGAGTAGGCCCTTTCGTGGCAACATATGTCACGCGCCCAACAAGCTTAGCGGAGCTCTGCCGCGAAGCCGGCGTGTATGGAGCGATGCCTGCAAAAGTTTATGCCGGCACAGATCAGGTTCCGCTAGCTGACGATGAATCAATAATCTTGGCTAGTGGTTGTCTCGTGACCTTCATTGCCTCGGCCTCTGACAGATGCCCTTTCCAGGCCAATGACCTGCAGTTCAGGTTGCAATTTGCCCCAATATGGTCACAACAGGCACGGTTTCCCAAAGAATCCCAGGCCAGACACTCGCTTCTTCTTTTACATGCCACAGGGCGATACTTGCTTGGCTCTTGTCCGAGGATTACACCCCCTGATGTTGCTGCAGCGGACTTTGTGGGAGTCAATTATGCCGACGCTAGGTTTCATACCCCCAGCGGAGATGTCCTATCCCACTTTCCGCATAAAAGCTCCCCCGTCCGTGGGGTTATTGCAATCACCGAGCATTCCGATGACCCACAGTATGTTATCTTCCTTGACCTACGGCAAGTCGCGGAAGGAATCAAATTTGTCGCTCTGACCAGGCCGTACATCTTGCACTCGGATCTTCCTCTGTTTGTCGCAAGAAAGCCGCCTCCATCATGGGCTCTGAAAGTTACAGGAGGTCGAAAGCGCCGGAACCGGATTGATGTACAGCATGGCGACACACTTGTCTTCGGATTCATGTACTGCCCGAATCGGATCCTGGTTCCTCCTCCCAAGACCCAGACCAGGATGACGGTGGACCTCCCCCGGACTCCTCTTCTGACGTGGATGACTCAAGTGATGCCGCAGACTCGGACGCCACTACCCGATCGCGCAGCCAACGCAGGGCTCCAGCCAGAGGAGGCAATGCATCACCTTCCTCAGACCACTCATACTCAGGAGGGCTAGGTGGTTTGAGTTTTGCCTTCGGTGATAAGGGTTTCTACTAGATTGCGCCTCAAAGACTGACAGTTAGATGCTGCAAGCATGACATTAACTCTACGCAACCCTCGCCACATGCAAATCCAGGTCGGCACCGTGCAACTAGCTATTGCACTCTGTGGCCTTTCGCCAGCGATCAGGGGCCTTGCACTACCCTCTATCCGTGCAGCCCTATGGGATGCGATAAACACAGGCTCCTACAGAGGTACCCAGTCCCCTAGAGGGTACGTCCCGCTCGACTTTCATTGCATAGCGGGTCCCATTGGAGCTGTGTCTGTCAATACAGGCGTCCGTCCAGCATTTACACGTTGTGCCGCTCTTCTGAAGCACGTGATGCGCCTCCTGACCGAGCCTGCCTGTCCCACACCTGAAGCACGCCAGGCCTTGGAGGATCTCCGACAACTCACCAGCGAGCTAGGCGGTCCCTGGCCGTATTCACAACCAGGCTCACGGTTTCTGCTACCGTCCCCCGCAGGAGATGACAGCGACACAGACGCTGAAGAGGAGTCAGTCACCAAATGGGTCTCTGTTGTGATATTTGCACCCGAGTACGCACCAGAGATGCTGACAGTCGCGGTGCGCTTTCCCTGTACCCCGGCTGATTTCACAGCGCATGCCCAAGCTGCCAGGGCCATCGAACGACGTTCTCGCTTTCCTGGCCTCCAAGCAGTGCTTCCACAGCCTGGGCGGGGTACTGGTTTCTTTGTCGCCATGCCACATTGGCAGCCAGACACCACCATCGTGCACTTAGACATTACAGCAGTTGACGGCAGAGCCTACGCAGCACATGCACCTACATATGCTGATAAAGCAACGTTATGCAACCTGGCCGACCTTCCCGATGCTGATAATATTGCGGTTTACGTTGGAGTCAGCTCAGAGCCCCTGGAAGGCGAATCCCTCGCTCATATTGTCCCAGGTTTTGCAATCTTGTTCGTGCCTGCGCCAGACCCGCCGCCACCAGCCTGGGACTTAGCCCTACTCCTTCTTCGGAGTCGTTCATGGAGCCCCGAGCATCAGTGGGCTCCCCCACAGGTTCACGGTGCCTATTGTTTGGTTCAAGGGCAAAGACACCAGCTCTTCCACACAAATCCGCGTGAGCCCTGGACATATAGACAGAATATCGCCCACGCTACGGGCATCTTTGACCAACACCTTCATACCGCCCCTGCTGCACCTAGAGTCATAGATGCAGAGATTGACGGCATCCCTTGCAGAACCGCTCTTGCTGCGTTTGCACACACCGAGGAGTGGATTCGTAGGCCAGCTCTTGCCATCCTCGACCAGCGCCCCCTCCTTGAGGGCTGGGCTAGTTGGCCAGCATATAATGGCTTACTTCTCATCGAAGACGTAATTGATGATTTACGCTTCTCAGCCCCTCTTGGCTACGATGTGCAAATCACTGGGGCCCAGGTCGAAGGCCCCCATTACTTAATCACGAGTGGGCAGACACTGGTTGCTGACTATGTTCGCAGGCCCATCCGCCTCGATCTAGAACGTGCCGCCTCAATGCATGAAGCCGCTGTTGGCGACAGCATCGTCATCACAGCTCCGACGGTGCAGGCAGCTGTCACCCAGTTACAGCAAGAGATGCCACGCAGGCTCAACCTTGTCCCTCTGACAGCGCCAGACACCTCAGTTGCCCCTGCGGGGCTGCATGTACAGGTACTTATAGCAGTCCCTGGCTACCTGCCCGAACTGCACGACCTGAACCTGACCCCCCCAGCCCCTGCTGAGGCCTTTATGCAACAGGTCGCCCGACAGCGCATACAATGTGACCTTCGCCGCTTTCCCCACCTCACTGCGGTCTTTCCACAACCGGACCGGCGATTTGCTGTCTTTGTTGGCGAGCCGGCGTGGCCAGCCACTCAAACCACAGTTTTTGTCGATTCTAGAGGCGTTGATGGGCGGCTGTTTGCGGTCCTCGCACCTGCGCGAGTAGACTTTGCTTCCGTCCTTGCCATTGCGGACCTTCCTGCAGATGCACCAGTTCAAGTGTACATCACAGACGTGCCCTGGCCACTTGGGCCACATGATGTCATTGCTATTTCCACGGGTGACCTTCTCTCCATCGTCCCTGATGCTTCTGCTGCGCCGGTTCGGCACGAACTGAGCGTCATGCTTACCTCGAGCGAAGGATGGACTTCCGATGATGCCTTTGCGGGAGACTACGGTGACCGGGTGCTCCTCATTACCGATGCTGAGCCTGTCCTGTATGAGGTTAACCGCCTCCGTACTGCGGCGTTTCGCACAGACGTCGCCGCTGCGTTAGGAATCCCTTTAAGGGACCTGGTCATTAGGCCCGCAGTCCCGCCCATCCGGGACGCCACAAACAAAGGGCTCTTAGTGCGCAATGTGTTGCTAGCGGTAGAGCTTTCTGTCCCTGATTTTGGGGAACAAGTATCGCCCACGCCCATATTGCTTGATCTAAGGCCTATCCATCTGGACTTTCAAGCAGCACTTGCGCCTACTGCAGGATACGATGTTGCTGCCCTGCTGCATAGACTACAAGCCTTTTGCCCGCAGGGCTTCCAACCAGTCGCCTTTGGCGGCGCTCCCATTCGAAGATTGGTAGAGCAAATTAGGACAGTCCAGCCCGGCGAAATTATTACTGTGGAGTTTCTACCTGAGGCACTCCCAGCCTTACAAAGGAACCCTGTTGCCAGCACTACCGCCGCGACCGAAGAGCCGCCTGCGGGTGACCTTCCACATGATCGAGCGGTTGGCTCAGGTGAAGGTCCAGCCAGCACTACTGGCAGTTGGGCACAACCCCCGTCGAGCAGCGATAACCCCCACAGGTGGAATGATTGGAGAGAAGGCCACTCTGTCAGATACCCAGGAACAGGTTGGGCTACTCTGATCCTCCTGTTTGGGCCCCTCTCTCATGTAAAGTACAACCTCCCACAGCAACCGCGACATGGACGAATGGTTATGTGGCAGCCTGATATCCATCAAGAAGCTCTACTTCAGAGCCATCAGGTTTTCACCTCTGTCCCTCCATGCCAAGGTTCTATCCGGGATGGGGACACTTATACAGTGTACACCTGGTACATACCACGCCCTTGTGTCAGTTGGTCAGTGACACCGCTGCCGGACTGGTTCCATCACTTACACCGAGGCGTTCCCCTTCGGCTGCACACTTTCGCCCCCCATCTTTGTTGCTGTCTACTTCTGGCCCTAGTAGGATCTGGGGCCTTAAGCAGGAAGCCCACTAAGGCCGTCCTGATTGCTTGCATTGCTTTGGCCGGGTTCTCCAATTTCCAGTGCGCTACAGCCATGGAGACTGCAGGCTCATCGGCCGATCGGGCTGAGAGCAGCCAACCTGCCAAATGTCAACCAGGCGCACAGCCCCGTAGACTGCTTGCCACCCCGTGTCGGGCACACGTCAGGATCCCAGCCCTCGTACCTCATGCGCACAGTGCTGACAGCGATGATGCTGTCTCTGTTGCTAGATTAGACAGGGATGCTGCCCTTTCGGAAGAGACCTGCGATTTCGACGGGCCCACCCTACTTGAGGAAAGCCTAGTCCGGAACCAGTATAGAGCACTTCAAGAGGCCTGCATTCTCATTGAGGTCCTAGAGGACCATTTGTTTCGTGCACATGTTGCCCCCCCTCAAGTCGTCTGCCTTGCGGAAGCTGTTCCTGTCAGCGCCCACCAACAAGCAGTCCTGCAACTTCAGTCGTGTCTTCCACACGCCTTGCCCGTCGAGGAAGTTGACTGGCTGGATGCAGACCTCGGTGCCGTCTTGAATTTCCAAGGTGTTCCTCTGGAAGTTAGGACTGCCCTGGTCAATATGCCTATCTGGTGCCACGAAGGATCACCGGTGCCAGAGCAGCTTGACGTATACACAGACGGATCCGCGTCGTCAGGGGCCTCAGCCATTAGCCCATGTGCCTGGAGCTTTGCGGTTTTCGCCATATCAGGGGCTAGACACTACCTTGTCGGTCATGCTTCGGCCCAGTCCGTCCCGCCAGGAACGCCGTACTACCTTGGCGAAATGCTCGAGGATGCCTTGACTGCCGAACTATTAGCGCTTTGCTGGGCCATGTGCTGGGCAGCGCAGCACGCCCCGGCATATTCAGTACCTGTGCGCTTCCTCTACGATGGGCACATTTGGCACAGCACGGCCCGTTCAAGGAGCAGCTCCCGAGCATTACACTCCTCTTGCCGCCTTTGCTGCAGCTCTGCGTCAATATCTCAATGCGAGATTGCCCACGGCCCACCAGCATGTCAAGGGCCATGCCGGTGTTGCTGGCAATGAATTGTGCGACGCATTGGCAAAACTCGCCCGCTCTCAAGGCGAAAGTGTATACGACCGATGTCTGCCGACATGGCCTGCCTCTTGGGCCAAACATCCTCTGTCTTCCTGGGCCTGGGCCACAGTCCCTGGCCAGATTGATGTACCACACCTCTACTGTTTTGACACAGAGGTTTCTCTTGCACAAACCCATGCCCATGCTAGAGTCGCGGCTCCCTCACACGGCCTTCAACACAGGGGCGCACCAGCTGCCACGGCAGACTTCTCATTCTCGAGTATCAGCCTTAATGTGTTGACCCTACGAGACAAGGAAGTTGCAGGCTCAACTGGAGTTGGTTTATGCATGTTAGGGCGCAAAGATGTGCTCAAGGCGTCCCTCGCCCCTTTCGCTCCGCTCTTCGTAGGTTTGCAAGAAACCCGGCTGCCACAGTCAGCCACACAATCAGATGCCGACTACTACATGTACAGCACGGCATCTACCGACGCTGGTGCAGGAGG